>QMIH01002417.1:2183-13527 GCA_003987875.1 Clarias batrachus | reverse complement strand
ATGGGGAGAGGACACATCCCTGAGGGGCTCCAGTGTTGGTGGTGCGGCTGTTGGACATGAAATCCCCCAGTCTCACTAGCTGCTGCCTGTCTGTCAGAAAGCTGGTGATCCAGTGGCAGACAGAGGCAGGAACAGAGAGCTGGATCAGTTTGGTCTGAAGCAGTGTTGAGATGATCGTGTTAAATGCTGATGAAAAGTCTACAGTATGTCCAGGTTTGTTATTAACCTTCTATATATTATACTGTACAACACTTTACAGGAGCATTTAGAAGGCAACCCGACTCTCCTGACGCTTCTTAATAAATCCCACCGAGCCTTACGGACTCGTTTTATTCCGTGTGTGAGGGGACGAAGGTGAAGACGATGTACAACACTGTGATCTCGCGTGTACTTTCGTTTTGTTGTAGATTAAAACCTTCCTTATCAGTCACAAAGGCTGCGTCACGCGCGGGTTACAAAAGAGGCTGTGCAGAATTAAGTCTCATTATCATTAGTCAAACTCGATTAGCTTAATTACTCACACAGCGGGCATCGATCCATCACCCTGACAGCGAGCCGGAGGAACACACCCTCTCGCTTGGTTTATTTATTTCATTTTCCTGATACTTTGAGAGCGTTCGATCAGCTTCAGGCAGATTCGTTCATCCGAGATCAATCTAATGATGCAGAATTAAAGGTCCGGTAATTATGATGAATCTCACGGCTAAATCACTACATTTAATATTTATTGCTTGTAATAATGTTCCCAGGTTCTGGATGCTAAACGCCATGCTGGTGTAACGCTAGCTAAAGTTAATGTACGTTTATGAGGATATTAGCGAGCTAGCTATTTATTCAGCTAACAACTCCGGCCATGGATGCCTCACGCACAGCAGTTCAGAAAGGGAAAGTAACCATCACCGTTATTTATTTATTGTGCGGGTTTTCTTTTATTTTTCTGTCCTGTCTCATCCCGTCATCAGGATGTTCCCGGTGTAAACTCCGGATCCCCTGCCACACTCACGAGGATAACACACTCACCGGAACGGTTTACAAAACATCGGCCCACATTCGTACGGTGTGTATTAGTACACGCAATTTACAGGAAAAAAAAAAATGAATAAGCAAAGCAAGACGTAAAAGGTGAAATAAACCTGAACAGCTCTGGGTTTGTTAAAGAGAAAAATAAACCTGATGAGAAACATTTGCTTTTGTGGTGTGTACAAAATACTGTGTTTCCTGGAAAGCAGCGAAACCTGAAGCATGACAGGACGAAAAGCCAGGACGGATAAATAAACACAAACAGGAACAGGAGGCTCGAGAGCGAAGCTGCAAGTGTGGACGTGTAGACAATAAAACCGGCCGCGAGAAGGAGAGGAAAACTCCCTGAGATGGTAACAGGGAGAAACCTTGAGAGGAACCGGACTCAACAGGGAACCCATCCTCATCTGGGTGATAACGGAGAGCAGGGATTGATCTGCACTCATACTGTGTGTTAGGAGGCAGGAGGTTTAAGTTAATAAACACATGATTAATGCGGTGTTGAGTTTTTACTTTAGCAGCACCTGGACCACGAACGATGCGGCTTCACATCATGTTTCAGGGGCCTGGGGGTGGAGACACGACCAAAACTTCAAAGCGCCAAACGCCTGAATGTGAATGAGCAGCTCGTGACTCCGCTCATGTTTTAGCTTTTCCCTTTAACTCTGTTAGCATTAGGAAGCTGGATTTCACTCGAGACTCCCGGCTGCGTGTCTCACACACCGTCCACAATCAGACTGAGGAAATGTTCCGAATTCAGAAAATTCTCTGAAATTGTTACGTCTTGTTGCTTCAAACACTGGAACATTCCAGAGTGAAAAGAAGGAAACTAACAGGTTATGATGATAATACTGATAATAATACTGATAATAATACTAATAATAATACTAATAATAATACTAATAATAATTACAGCTCATGCAGGTGTGTGCTCATAAAACTATGGGGGTGTATTTACTTTCTGCATCTGTGTAGATCAACAAAACAGAACATGACGCTACTGCAAACTGAAATGGCCAAGTCGGTGGCTGAAACACCGGTGATGACATCATCAGGTGGCAGTTAGGATTCAAACGGCGGCAAAATGTCAAAGGAAAATATGCAACAAAATAACACCACCTGCTGGGGGGTGCCCTCAAGTGTACACACACACACACACACACACACACACACACACACACACACTCTTGTGCTTTGTGCTACTCACAACTGTTCTCTCTCTCTCACACACACACACCTAACAATAAAGAACCCGGAGTGTTAATCCAAAACATCCTAATCCACTCCTGAACCGACAGATAAAAGAGACGTGACGGCTTTAATTCATCACACTAATTAAAAATCCTCACGAGATCATGTGACTCTGCGGCTCGTCATTAATATGATTCACATACAGTGTGAAGCTTTAGCACGGCTGCCACGGTAACGGCAGGCCGCAGTCAGGAGGAGCGCCGCTCGGTCTCCGTCTGTCTCCGATTTAATCAAACCTTAAATTTCACTGAGATTTTATATTAACATTTCAGTTGTTGTTTTTCAGACTTCAGGATTTATGGTTATTATTTATTTATTTATTTATTTCCCCAGACGCAAACCTACTTTCCCTGGCTAGTCTCAGCGACTCGAACTCACACTCCCGTGTCTCACGCTCTCCTGAGCACGGACACTCTGTACCTTATACACACTGAGCACTTTACTTATTTTAGATGATATCTGGACAAAAAACTAACAGGAAGTTAAAATCTGCTCAAGCCCTTAAGATATTACCATAATAAAGATTATTAGCCATTCCAACGTGTTGATTAATTCTCTCTCTGACAGAAGCGCAGGTTTATATTCACATTCGTGCTGATAAGTTATCGTTTCTATAGTAACGACTCGGTCACATGGGCGTGTACAGCACACACGCCGCTGATAATAAACTGATTAAAACGTCTTCTGTAAAGGAGGTCGTAATGTTCCTGTAACACAAATTAACAGCCGTTTGTTTCGTTCCTCCACCCAGCTGAAGAATAATCTGTAAAAGGGTTTCTCTATAGTGCGGCGGTGGCTGAGTGGGCGGCGTCTCGTCTGCCATGCGGAAGGCCCGGGTTCGATTCCCAGCCAATGCCCCAAACCCCAGCAGTGCCAGTCCCAGTCCCAGATCAAATGGCAGTGTTGTGTCAGGACGGGCTTGAGGCGTAAAATCTGTTGTTGTGGATCAGTTGGTCCGCTGTGGCGACGCCTCAATGGGAACAGCTGAAATACTAACAACCGGATGTAGGTTTTTCTGTCTGCCCACCTGTCTGTGTAACTGTCCACTCATTCATGTACCGGGTTATTTTCTGTCTGCCCACCTGTCTGTCAGTCTACCTGAAACTGAAAGTCTCCAGTGTCAGTGCTCGGGAAATTCCTCCGGAGTTCCTCTGTTTACCCATGTCTAGCAAATCTTCTCTTAAATCATTTAAATACACTAAACATACACTAGACTACAGTACACTACAGTAAACATACACTATACTACAGTACACTACACAGTATACTTCACTACAGTACACTATACTACAGTACACTACACTACACAGTACACTTCATGACAATACACTATATTATACAGTACACTACACAGTATACTTCAAAACACTACACAGTATACGTCACTACAGTGTACTACTATTATACAGTACACTACACTACACAGTATACTTCACGACAGTACACGACACTACACCACAGTACAATATACTTTACAGTGAATTAGTCCAATGTAGTGTAGTGTATTGCATTACTACACTACACATTACACTATACTACACCGCAGTACACCACGCTACACAGTACAGACACTACAACACAGTGCACTTCCTTACACACTACACTACAGTACCCTACACAACAGTACACTATACGCTACACTACAACACAGTTCAAGGATCAGAAGCGTGTGTTACATCACATCACACACGAGGCCGTGTTCTACACACACACTGCATAAACCAGAGGAAAACAAGACGAAATATCAGAAAAAAAATAATGCGGCACTAATGAGAGCCACTACACGAGACCTGTAGCCCAACATACATATATATATATATATATATATATATATATATATACACACACACACTTTGATCTAAACCACAGAGCTTTGAACAGTGTGATTAATGATGAAAGGAAAAAGAGATGAAGCAGCAGCTTATTCAGCAAAGCAGCAAAGCACACCTCCTGAGAGAGAGAGAGAGAGAGAGAGAGAGAGAGAGAGAGAGAGAGAGAGAGAGAGAGAGAGAGAGAGAGAGCAAGTAGAAAGAGGAGAGCCGGAAGAGGAGGAGAGGGAAAAGGTAAAGAATATGACAAGGTGGAGGAGGGGAGACAAAAAGGAGGAATAAAGTAAGAAGGGGAAGGGGAGAGAATGAAGGAGGACGAGAGGAAAAAACAGAAAGAGGATGAAAGGGTGAGGAGAGAGTGATGATGATGATGATGATGATGATGATGAGGCAGAAGATGAGAGAATGGAGAGAATCAGCAGGTGAGAAATGGAACTTTTCCTCGAGGGGAACGACAGATGGAGAAAGGAAAGCTGGGGCAAAGACGTCTTCCTCCTCCTGTCCTCTCTGCTGCTGCCATCACCACCTACAGAGATGTCTCGCTCACACACACACACCTGCAGAGAGGAACTCCACCAGGAGAGATGGGGGGGGGGTTAGGGGAGATATACAGTATATACACAGACACACACGTGTCTTCATTCCTCCACCTGGCTGCATAATGATCTGTCTGTCTCTCTGCTTACCCATCAGTGCACCTGTTTTTTTCTGTCTTCACATCTGTCTGTCTTACCTGCTCAACTGTCTGTCCATCTGCCTTCCTGTCTGTCTGCCTGCCTACATTAACCCACCTGTCTGTCTCTCAGGCTCCCCCCCCCCCATCAGAATATCTACCCATCATCTCTCACTTCCTCACTCTGTCCATCTAACCCGTCTCACTCCACCCGTCTGTCTGTTTTAGCTGGATTTCTGTCTGCCGTTCTGTCGCCCGTCCCCTCCTCCCTCCTCCTGTAGTTTATTTAAGTCCAGCAGATCAAGTGTGTGAATACGAGAGCACTGTATCTCTCTCACACACACACACACCTCAAATTTCCTCCCATTGCAGCTGAGCCTCCCGTGTGTGTGTGTGTGTGTGTGTGTGTGTGTGTGTGTGTGTGTGTGTGTGTGAAGAGAGAAAACAAAGTACTTGTGCACATCCTCGTTCAGGATCTGTCATGAGATCTGGCAACCCTGTCCAGAAGAAAAGGTCACACTGCAGCACATTCATTTGGGAGAGAGAGAGAGACAGACAGAGAGAGCGTGAGACAGAGAGACAGACAGTGTCTCAGTATACTGTACAGCAGTGAGGCTTTGGCTCGTCTTTCTGCTCTGCTTGAGACGGCTTAATGCCTCCTGCTCTACGTCTGTCTGCTCGTCAATTCATCAGTCCATCCATCCATCCGTCTGTCTGTTCTATTGATGTGTGTGTGTGTGTGTGTGTGTGTGCGCGTGTGACCATCACTGTGTATGAGTCTGTTTGTCTGTATATCGATTTCCAATTGCAATGCAGGAGAATCAGTCACGGACTCTACAATACAGAGAGAGAGAGATGAACAGAGAGACAGAGTGAGACAGGGAGAGGGAGAGAGACAGAGAGAGTGAGACAGAGACAGGGAGAGACAGGGAGACAGAGAGAGACAAAGAGAGTGAGACAGAGACAGGGAGAGTGAGACAGGGAGAGACCGGGAGAGGGAGACAGGGAAACAGAGAGAGACAAAGACAGTAAGACAGAGACAGGGAGAGTGAGAGAGACAGAGAGAGTGAGACAGAGACAGGGAGAGACAGGGAGAGTGAGACAGGGAGACAGAGAGAGACAAAGAGAGTGAGACAGAGACAGGGAGAGACCGGGAGAGGGAGACAGGGAAACAGAGAGAGACAAAGACAGTGAGACAGAGACAGGGAGAGTGAGAGAGAGATGTGGATCTGAGAACACAGTTAACAAGAAAAACACAGTTATATCTAATAAGTAATAAACGACGTCTAAAGCAGATAAATAATCAGTTAAATGAACGAGTAGTTTGATGTTGATCACCTCGGCTACAATAAACACACAACACACACTGTAGTGTACAATCACCATTTATTAAACCTGTTTTTTTTTTCTTTTCTTCTTTTTCTTGTATATCCATAGTGATAAATAAAGCCCGTTACAAAAAGCTTGATTCAAAACAAAATCACAAAATGAAATGAAAACCAAATCCACAGTGAACACTTTAACAGTTTGTACATTTCAGTATTTACACGACTGCAGCTCGTCTTCTTTACACAAAGCAAACGGTACCTCATGTGTTCATCTCTAAAGCTGAAGGCAATGTTAGCACCTGCGGGTTACGGTAAGTGCACTGCGGTCATCATGCGGAACTCAACACACACACACACACACACACACACACACACACACACGAGTCTCAGCTCAAACTCGTGTTCATTAGTACTGAATAAATGTCATTTTTAATTAAATAAATCGCTGATCCCTAATTTTTTTTTTTTTAAAGAACGCAAACGTCTGATGAACAAAAACGGAACAGAACTTTTTTTGTTGTCGTCGTTGTTGTTGTTTACGGGGATGATTGACAGTTTCTTGTCCTCTGTTTGTAGTTCTTGTTGTGCGTCAGTTTGCTTGTTGCATATTTTGTCTGCTGCAGTTTATTAAGAACGAACAGCACTGATCATGTGACTTTGCCACCCATTTGCAGCACACGAGCGGCGCCCTCTAGTGGTCAACAAAAATATCAGGTGCAGAACCCACAGCGTGGAAAAACTAAACCCGGGCGCTTGAATCAAATAGAGTCTACTTAATGGAGAAGCTGCTGAGGGCGTGGCCGATGATCTGATGGTAGCTTTTGTAAAAAATAAAAAAAAGAAAGAAAAATGTTGAAAATTAAACCTTTTTAGCATGTGATGGTGAGGTACGAGTCTGCTTGCAAATTTGATTTGTTAGAAATTTTGACACGCAAAAAAGAAGGCACATGAGCTCGCCCGGACGATCGTGTTAATTTTAGCCAATCAGCCGCGAGTGAATGACATCACAATATACAAGACCAGCAAAAGTATCGTTACTCCTATGTAACCTTTTCGGTTCGCTAATAAAACTTTTTTTTTTCTTAACAGCTGCTGTAAATAATTATTTCCATCCGGACTGTGAAGGAGTCTCCAGTCACAGTTACGCTTCTATGCGGATTCTCAGAAACATGACAGAGTTTTTTTCTTATGAACAAAAAGAAAGACAGTTTGTTGCGGCTATAACGTGCGCGGATGATCCACAACGTTAAACATTTAAACGAATCAAAATATTCGCAAGCACACGCGTACCGTCAAAATACCCCCGCCATCTCTCCGTTCCACAATAAAAGGAAAGTGGAGGACGCTGGCGGCCTGGCGAAGTCGGATGGACTCTTAACGGCCTGGAGAAGGACAGAAGGACAGAAGGACAGTGGTTTGAGACGCGTCCGCCGCGGATTCATGTGAACTGTAATAAAACCGAGCTGCGATCCTTTCTAAAATAACTGTTAAAACTCTGCTTCTTATCATTTCCTCGCGAGGTTAATAAGAGAAACGCCCGTCCTGCAGGCGAGGACTCCTCCATCACGCCACGGTCCATATCGGCCATTACCGCGCCGTCTGATAATCTATCATCAGTCGCTTATTCTAAAAAAACAGATCCAGCTTTCCGTTCGGCTCCACAACGTCCGTACGGTACAAAAGATAATCAAACTGATTGTCTCCGATTAAAGCCGGATCTTTCTGACTTCATATAAAGTGCTAAAGAAAAGGAAAAAAAAAAGAATAAAATAAAATAAACTCTATTAGCCGCTAATAAACGTGACGTCTCTTCTGTGGGACGTTTACTGACGTTCAGTCATGACCGAGAAGTTAAATTAAACAAAATAAAATAAAAACAAAACTAAAAAAAATACACAACAGCGCCCGGTCACATTGTAATTCTTAATGCATTTAAAAAAACTAAAACTAAAAGTCGCAGTAGCATCTTTCTCTCTGTGCATGTCGTGAGATTAAAGCCATCATAAATCATTGTCCAAAAAGAAAAAGAAAGTATTTTTATTTTACAGAAAATAAAAGCTAAAAAAAAACATTTACTTCTTTGTTTTGTTTAATTAAATTTGAATTAATTTAATTAATTTCTGAGATTCAATTGTAAAATGATTTGTCGTGATTCTTAGTGATGGATTGTCGCTTGTGGGCGTGGCCAATTTGTAAAAAAAAAACCTTTTTTAAACATGGACACGGATTTCATAGCTATTTTCTCAATTTCCCATCATGCATCACACTCGCCTGAGTGATGCAGAGCTAATTAGCATAGCGTTAAGATAAAGCTCTTAAAAAAATGACAGTCTGATTATCAGACAATTAATTATTTTTGAATTTTTTTGTTTTCAGATGAACTGACTTTCTGAGTTTCTTGAGAAAGTGATTTTAATCGAATGCTTCGCGTGCAGGAGAGAGAAAGAGAAAAGAATAAATCAGGATTAATAATCATGATGAGAATAAAGCGACTCCGCGCGATGATTAGTTTATTTTTAAGGGTGGGGGGTGTTGGGGGGGGTGTTGGCTGTAACGTTCCAGAAGTTCTCGCGTCTGCTGCAGAACCTCAGCAGTTTGTTTAAGATCCTTCAGTAAAAAGGGATCCAGCGGCCGCGAGTCTCTTCCTCCTCCTCCTCCTCCTCCTCGCTGAAACTAAATCTCTTCTCAAAAGTGTTTTTAAATAAAAAGAGTAAAAAATAAAAGTAAAAATAAAAAAGTGCCCACGGCTCCTCAACACACACCCCGAAAATCCCAGGTTCAGTGTGTGTGTGTGTGAAGAAAGAAAAGTAGGAGTGGAGAACTCTCCTCGGTGCTGAAACCCCGGACCTGTGAGTCTCTGAGCCGAGCCGCACGGCATTGTGGGAAGGCGGAGGAGGAACATCAGTGCGTGAGATCAGCAGAAGTGCACGTCTTTATTCGCTGAGGGTTCGGACGCCTCGGCACCTACGGATTCTGTCTCACACAAACACACACACACACACACACACTTTATTACACACGCGCATATATCTACACACCTTTATTTACACACGCGCTTATGTACACACACACACACACAAGTGTGTGTGCGAGTATTTGTGTGTGTGTATGTATGCAAGTGTGTGTGTGTGTGTGTGTATGTATGTAAGTGTGTGTGCAAGTATGTGTGTGTGTATGTATATGTGTACTGTATGTGTGTGTGTGTGTGTGTGTATATGTGTACTGTATGTGTGTATATGTATATGTGTGTGTGTGTGTGTGTGTGTGTGTGTGTGTGTGTGTGTGTGTACCTGTAGCCGGGTTCTGCTGGCCTCCTTTTCCTTTCTTCTTCTTCTTCTCCTTCTTGTCTTTGGGTTTGGCGAGCTGCAGCAGGCGGGTGGGGATCTGGCCGTGCTGCTCAGTGGCGCCGCCCTTCTGTCCAGAGACAGAAGAGAACGGGATCAGGGTCTTGGCTCTACGTTTGGAGTCTGCGCGAGAGAAGACCTCCATGCTTTCACTCGCCTCAGTGGAGCTCAGGAACTTCAGCGAGTCTTCTGAGGCGGTGGAGGAGGAGCGCGGTCTGGGTTCCACCGAGTCCTGCTGAGACACACAGAGACAAGCCTATAGGGATACTGCATATAGTACAGGTGTGTGTGTGTGTGTGTGCGTGTGTGTGTGCGTACCTCCATGTGTTGTTGCGGTGTGTGTGTGCGTAGCTGATCTCTGTCCCTGTCCAGCCTCCTCTGGTCGTCCCGGAGTCTCAGCAGTTCCCTCTGGTACTCCTCCTTCCTGCTGCTGAGCTCCTCCTGCTCCCGCTGCAGCGCCTCGCGTCTCCTCTGCGCCTCCTCCTCTACGGCGGCGAGTCTCCCCTCCCTCAGCGCCAGATCCTCCTCGCGCCTCCTCATCTCTTCCTCCTCCTCTCTCCTCCTCCTGTCGTCCTCCTCTCTCCTCCTCCTCTCCTCCTCACGGACCTTCTCCTCCTGCCGCTGCTTCTCTTGCTCCATCAGGGAGCTCGGTCGTGACGAACACGAGGACAAGGACGAGATGGAGGACGCGGATGAGATGGAAGGGTGGCGGAGGGATGGCGAGCTCAGGGCCTGACGCTGCTCCTCGATGAAGGTGTCCTGCTGCACCACCACAGCCTGGGAAATGGACAGACAGACAGATCTGTGTTATTATTCTGTGCACAAACTCAAGACTATCCCAGAGAATCACACACGGCGCATGTGGCAGAACATCTGGACCAACACCAGCTACAGATGGTCCATTCCAGATGTTCTGATCAACGTCTACTCTCCGTTTGAGGACCAGAATAAGACGCTGCCAATCTCACAGCTGAAAACTTGTGGACTTGGAGACCAGACAGCGCTCTCAGAGAACGTGAAGACCTGCCTGTAGATGTTATCCCAGACATCTCCCTGAGCTCTGGTGTCTTCTGAAGTGCTCTGAGGCCATCACCATTTCTCCTGTGTCCTGACTTAAAGATTACCGTTCTGTCTCACTCACACCCTCCATCCTGACGAGGCCCATCATGAGGCACATCGAGACCCACCATGCTCGCTCATCATTCCTGAGCCTGCTAAGACTGAACACCTCCATTTTCAGCAGATCCTGGATTTCCTTACTCAAAGACCTAAGTTAGTCAGGAACAGCCTCTATAGCAGCACCATACTGAGCACTGGCGCCCCCCAGGGCTGTGTGCTCGGTCCCCTGCTGTTCACTCTGCTGACCAACAACTGCACACTAACACACACAGCTCGGAACCGCATCATCAAGTTCACCGATGACACGGCCGTGGTGGGTCTCCTCAGCGTACGGAGACGAGGTTCAGTGGATAACGGACTGGTGCAGGACCAACAACCTGTCTCTGAACGTGGACAAAACTAAAGAGATGGGTGTTGGCGTCACGAGGACCGAACATCAACGGTCCCACTGTGAAGGTCATCAGTAGCATTAAATTCTCTGGCGGTCAGTTGGAGGAGAACCTCACCTGGTTCCTAAAGGACGTAAACACACGCAGCATCTCGACTTTCTGTGAAGAAAAGCTGATATTCCTCCACCCATCCTCATCAGAGAGGGAGGGAGACAGTGAGGGGGACAGAAACAGGGCGTAAAAAGGGACACGGAGAGAGAAATGACTCACCTGTAAGGTGTTTAGTAGGTCATGAAGACGAGTGACACTCTGGAGAACCTGCTGTGAGACAGAGAGAGAGAGAGAGAGAGAGAGAGAGAGACAGCGAGAGAGACAGAGACAGCGAGAGAGA
>QMIH01002416.1:28848-45473 GCA_003987875.1 Clarias batrachus | reverse complement strand
TCACATTATTTTCAGTATTTTCTAGGGGTACCATCATTTTTGTCCAGGCCTGTTCCATGAGTTCATTTTTTTTAATAATTCTGTTGAAGCATGGTTGAAAAGCAATGTCTGACTTTCATTGGTTAACATTCATAGATTTTTTTTCAATTATTACTTTTGTAAGATTAAAGTTATTTATATGACCATTGTGAGTTTTTCTTTCATTGACCGAAGGGTACCAACAATTTTGTCCACATGTGTATTTATTTAAATTACTGTCCAGCCAGTTTTGCGTGATGCTGTAACAAAAACTGTCTGGACGGACACACAGAGAGAAAATTGTCAAAAACAATTGGTCATCCAATGTATGAATCATAAAGATCTTTCCTTTATAGATAGATAGATAGATAGATAGATAGATAGATAGATATGAAATGTGCAAATTGCCAGTGTATGTATGTGTGTGTAAAAAAATGACTGAAAAAGAAATTAAATTTGCAAATTGTCAGTTTATGTACAGTATGTGTGTGTAAAGTGACATTGAGTATTGTCATTATTGTCATCTGTTACATAGAGGTGAGTCGTTGTACAGTGCAATAGCAAAGGGTAGGAAAGGTTTCAGACTGCCTCTGTATGGGATAATGTTGTGGGGATGGATTTTTCATGATTGACAGAAGTCTATTCAGTGATCTGTTGTCCCTCACTCTCCAACCTGTCAGGTTTGTGTCCAATTATATGTTCAGCCTTGCAGATGATTTTGTTTATCTTGCCTGCATCCCTGGCACTGATATTGCTCCCCTGGCAGACCACAGCACTATAAAAGACACTAGCTGTAACAGACTGATAAAATATTTCCAGCATCCTGCTGCATACACTGCAGAATCTGAGCTTCACCAGGAAATAAAGTCTGCTCACCTCCTTCTCATACACAGCGTCAGTGTTGATCCATCAGTTCAGTGTTGATCTCCTGTTCAAGTGAACACCCAAGTACTTGTTATTTGTTCACAACCCCTACCTCCTCACTCATAATGGGAACAGGTTTAATCACAGTTTTACCCTCCCTAAAGTCCACCACTATCTTCTTGGTTTAATGATGTTTAGGAGCAGATAGTTTCTGGTGCACCACACTGTAAACCCGATTAAGTTGGCAAAACTCAAAATATTTGAGGTAATCAGTTACATCAAGTAATTATGTTTCCAATTTTAAGTAAACAGAACTATCAGTTTTTGAGTTTGTTGAACTTGTTGCAAATCAAATAAATTGTTGCTGCTGTCACCACAGCAGACACGCCAGCCCAGGAATCGAACCCGGACCTTTCACATGGCAGACGAAACACCTGCCACTGAGCCACCAGAGCTCTATTGATTTTTAGTTGGTGGAACTTTAAGGTAAATGTTGCTGTTACTTAAGTACTTACGATTACCTAAAATATCAAATTTGTTCAGCTAACTTGAAAAATGTCATTTCTACAAACTCATAAATACCAAAAAGTTCTGAATACTCACAAAGGTCTATTCATTTGATCTAATTGCAATTATTTAAGTTAAAAGTACTCACTGTGTTTAATTACTTTGAGCATTAGGGTTTGCAAGAATATGCTGATTTTGTAGTGTTCACTGCAATGACTTTTCTGAGACAATTTGAAAGAAAAATTGTGTTCTCAGGACAACAGGCAGCTCATGCATACTATATGAGTGTGTTGAAATAGATCCAAACTTTTGTCTGGCAATTGTCTGGAGAAAATGACCCGTCCCTTTAACAAGCTTTAATACCACAGAGACACCCCTGCCAGCTGTGATTATATTTTGCCTATTTTAAAGGCCCTGCAAAGGACCCAAAAAAGCTGTTGGAATACAAGAGGTTAATGGAATTCTATGATATTTTAGAGTTTTTTGCCAGAATGAGTGTCTGTCCAAACCTGCTCTAATACCCAAGAAAAAAACGTACTCAAGTCAAGTCAAGTCAAGTAGGATTTTATTGTCAATTCCACCATATACAGTTCAGTACACAGTAAAACGAAACGGCGTTCCTCCAGGACCAAGGTGCTACTTACATGCAACACAAATGAACAGAAACTAACTACAGTAGCTATCTAGGACACCTAAAAGCTAAACTAAAGCTATCTAAGACAAACCAAATTATCAAAAACTATTCTAAAGTACAATACAAAAGACATTACTTTACAACAGATAACACAAAACAACATAAAATGCACGACAACATGACACAATGCAATATACTGTGATAGTGGGTTGAGGAAGTGCAAGTTAATGGTACGATAAATAAATAAATAAATAAAAAAACAGAAAACGTTTCTTATAGCGGCAGAGACGAGAAAGAGTCCTTGTGTAAATAGCAGCTAATCATAAATATTTGTGCAAAAAAATTAATTTGGTGTTTAAGATAAGATAAAGAGATAAAATAAGATAAAAAAAAGACTTCATTGTCATTGTAGTGATACAACGAAATTAGTTTGGTAGCTCTCAGAGACCACCAGCAATAAGAAATGTAATAATAAACAAAAGAATAAACACAAGATAATTGCACTAAAATACAATAAATGTAACAATATATACAATGAAAGGTATGTGAAGTGGGACCTGGATCTTGGTGCAAACAGTGCAAACAAGATTGTCCAAGATAAGAAGATATTGCACAAATTATACTAATAGCTGGAACAACACAGTCCTGGGGTAAAGTGTCTGGTGCAGTAAAGTGCCTGGTGCATTAGCAGCAGCATGGGGAAGAGGGTGAGGAGAGCAAACAGCTTAGTTTGTTATAACCGCCTTTAGTTCTCAGCAGCTATGTGTGTATCAGTGTGTATGGTTGTGTCTGTGTGGGGGAGTTTGGGGGGTAATACAGGCTACAGCTCTGAGGAAGAAGCGGTTCCTCAGTCTGTTAGTGTGTTTCGTCCTGTACCCACAAACAGTCTGTATCCTGGAAGGGTTGGATCCTTGATGAAGTTGCTAGCTCTTTTGTGTAGATGGCTAGCATGAACTTTGTTGAGGTTGGGGAGCTTTGTTCACACAACCTTCTGTGCAGACTCAACTATCCAAGCCTGTTCTCTCCAGTTCTCTGCAGTACAGCCGGTGTACCACACTGTGATGCAGTGACAGGGGAGGGTCTCTGTCGTGCACCTGTAAAAATTTTCTATTGTACATTGGCCTTCTTGAGCTTTTAAGGAAGAAAAGCCTCTGCTGAGCTTTCTTCACTAAGTGGGAAGTGTTAATGGTCCATGATAAATCCTTTGTTATGTGCAGACTCAGGAACTTGACATTGTTAACCCTCTCAACCTTCTCACCATTGATGTGTCATCAGTAAACTTCACGATGGTGTTAGAGGAGTGGAAGGGTTTGCTGTCATGTGTGAATATGGTGAAATAGGCTGGACTGAGGAAACAGCCCTGCGGTGCTCCTGTATTCAGGGTGAGAATGAAGGATGTGCCCTTGAAATTCTGTGGTCTGATAATGAGAAAGTCCAGGATCCATAAACATAGTGTGGTGGTTAGTCCCAGGTTGCTCAGTTTGTCTGCAAGTTTGTGTGGCACTATTGTATTAAATGCAGAACTGAAATCTCGATATAACATCATAACATATGTGTTGGGATGCTCCATATGAGACAGGCTTATGTGGAGTGCGCCTGAGATTGCATCCTCTGTTGATCGGTTCCTACAATGGGCAAACTGGTGGCTGTCCAGATCAGTGGGGAGGTTGGCTTTGGAAAGGACAAGCCTCTCAAAGCACTTCATAATAATTAGCACCTGGGCGATAGTCCATGTAGGGACTACCTGCTGTAGGGACAGGTTGAGGATGTTGGTAACCATCTCTGCTAGTTGGTCAGCACATGACTTCTAAGTGCAGCCTGGCATCCTGACGCTTTGTTAATATCAATTTTTCATAGAGTGAACCTGATGATGTTCAAAGACGAGTACCGGCTCCTCTATAGTGGAGCTATAACTATATACTATAGACATAGTTAATTCTCTCAAGATTAATGAGCCACTGACCACAGGATAGCAGATGGTGAAGGATTAATGTGAAACATTACACACATTCATAATCATAGTACTAAAATTACAGTATACATTTGGAATTTAAATTAAATATAGGCGTTTCTTATTTGCATCGAATTTAAGCAAAGTAAATGTTAACACAGTGAGCCTTTAGATTTTATCATATGTAACACTTAGCCAGAAAGAAGACTCTGGGTGTGTATCAGAAAAAGTTGATGTCCCTCATTTATGCCTGAGAGACATCAATAGTTCTTACATATTCCAGAAGCCATCTGCACTCAATGGAAATATCTCTGGAACAGTTTTTTACAAATGGACCTAATGTGTTTTTGACAAATTTCAGATCTTCACATCTAAGCTGCATTTCCTGCTTCATTAAACCCCCGCGGTCACCTCAGTGCCACTGGTGCATGAGGTTTAAGGCCAAACATTTGGATTTTAAAGAGAATTGTTAGACTCACCAATGATGAAATTTTATTGGACTTTTATTAGGATTGGCAGGTTCCTAAAATTATTACAGTCAAACACCTTGAATAAAGCAACAGCATTAGACATTTAGCAGAGAAACAGTTTTTCCCTTAAATTTATAAGATCAAACACCTTCAAACAAAACAACAACAAATCGATAAACAAGCGAGGTCTTGACATACAAATAGTACGCATGCATGTGATCCAATATTTCTTTCTCTCTTGCACTGTGTGATTTTGGTTAATCGTCTCCCATGCTTAGTCTCAGTGCACGCGTCACTTGTATAGTCAACATCCGTATGCATATGTACTGTTTATTATAACGTGGTGACCAAAGTGTGTGTGCCCCTAAAGCAAAAGTAAGTGTCGTTAGAGAAGGTCCTTGTAAAAGATTTCTAGAGTCTTTCTCTGTCAGAAAGCAGTGATTCCACAAGCGTGTGTGCGTGTGAGTGTCCTTAGAAAGGTTTCTTGTTAAAGATGTTTCATGAAAGAAGATATTTTTGTGTGTGTGTGTGTGTGTGTGTGTGTGTGTGTGTGTGTGTGTGTGTGTGTGTGTGTGTTTGTGAGTGAAAGTTATCCTATATAATAGCCCACTTTCTCCTCCTCTCCTTTCTCGTCTTACTTCAGCTTCACATGCATACATACTGTACAAACACACATACACACTAATGGAAACACTGCTTTTTCGGGACTCTTTTCAAAGGTAAAGTGCAGATTAATTTGTTTTATTTTTACTTTATATTTTCCATTAATTATTTTTATATGAATATTTTTGGGTTGTGGAACAAATCATCAGAGTTTCCATTATTTCTCATCAGGAAATTCGCTTTGATATATGAGTACTTTGATATACTAGCATGCTTTGTATTATTTTGAATGATATAATGTTATATTAGGTTTTCACCATTGTGGTATTATGGAAGACAGACGTATATACACTCACCTAAAGGATTATTAAGAACACCTGTTCAATTTCTCATTAATGCAATGGGCCGACTAATTCAAGCTGATAGAAAAGCAACTTTGACTGAAATATCCACTCGTTACAACTGAGGTATGCAGCAAAGCATTTGTGAAGCAACATCACGCACAACCTTGAGGCGAATGGGCTACAACAGCAGAAAACCCCACTGGGTACCCCTCATCTCCACTACAAATAGGAAAAAGAGGCTACAATTTGCATGAGCTCACCAAAATTGGACAGTTGAAGACTGGAAAAATGTTGCCTGGTCTGATGAGTCTCGATTTCTGTTGAGACATTCAAATCAGTCAGAATTTGGTGTAAACAGAATGAGAACATTGATCCATCATGCCTTGTTACCACTGTGCAGGCTGCTGGTGGTGGTGTAATGGTGTGGGGGATCTTTTCTTGGCACACTTTAGGCGCCTTAGTGCCAACTGGGCATCGTTTAAATGCCACGGCCTACCTGAGCATTGTTTCTGACCATGTCCATCCCTTTATGACCACCATGTACACATCCTCTGATGGCTACTTCCAGCAGGATAATGCACCATGTCACAAAGCTCCAATCATTTCAAATTGGTTTGTTGAACATGACAATGAGTTCACTGTAATAAAATGGCCCCCACAGTCACCAGATCTCAACCCAATAGAGCATCTTTGGGATGTGGTGGAACGGGAGCTTCGTGCCCTGTATGTGCATCCCACAAATCTCCATCAACTGCAAGATGCTATCCTATCAATATGGGCCAACATTTCTACATTTCTAAAGAATACTTTCAGCACCTTGTTGAATCAATGCCTCATAAAATTAAGGCAGTTCTGAAGGCGAAAGTGGGTCAAACACCTTATTACTATGGTGTTCCTAATAATCCTTTAGGTGAGTGTACTGTATACACACACACACACACACACACACACACACACACACACACACACACACACACACAAAAGCACCAAAAGAAGGGTGCAGGAGCGGTTACATCTGATCAGGAATGTTTTTAAAAGATAAAACACAGAGAGACTGAGGAGGACCTTCGTCCCGCAGGTGATACGGTCTCTTAATCAGTACACCACACAGTACTGATCCACTTTGCACATCCACACATATGTTCTTGCACTCATGCTGGACAGCCTGGACATTCATTGACACTAGTGGTCACTGCACACCTGTATATATATGGTCATGATGCACATAAGTCACTTTAAATTATGACACTTTAAGGCATATTTGCACACCCCCTGAACATTTCTATGGACATTTCTATTTGTATTCAACTACATTCCCACATAAATTTCATAATTCTATTTTTTCTATATTGTAAAGCTGGGTTTTTCTTATTTTTCTTATACTTTTCTTATATTGTATATTTTGTATTGTACAGATATTTTATTCTTTCTTAGTTAAATTTACTTTCTATTTTCTCTTTCATATTTATTTCATATGAATATTCTTTCATTTTAAGGTCACAGGCGGTGGTCTAAGCATTTCACTGCGTATCATACTGGTATGTGATGAATAAAATTAGAATAAAACATTTGATATATACAGTTACGGTATATATATATATATTTGCCAGCACAATGATGACAGTGATTATCACTGTCGCCTTGCACCTCTAGGGTCGAAGGTTTGATTTCCACCTTCCCATGCTTGGTGGGTTTACTCTGGGTTTCTTCCCACAGTCCGAAGACATGTTAGGCGAATTGGCATTCCCAAATTGCCTGTAGTATATGAAGGTCCTACAACATTGTGAAAATGGAAGTAAATACATTGGTCACAATTGGCCTTCAGGGTCCCTACAGAAGACTGTAGATGGATGGAAGAATGGATATATGAAGTTTGGACTCCATGGCCTTTCCTGATTTGTAATTTGCTTCTACATTTGATTTTGAGATGGGGCTGCTACTTATTCTCAGGCACTGATAGTGGGCTACTGTTTAGAAGATTTAAAAGTAAAATATTTTTTTCACAAAGTACCCAAGAAAATGGGAGAAGATTGTTTAATTATGACAGTAACAAACAGCGATAAGTACACTGCAACACAGATTTCTAGACTAGCATTAAAATCACTTTTCACTTCCAATCCAAATATAAAAATAAACAAATAAAATAAAAACTGTACCAAACTCATTTGTTTCCTTATTTTTCATAGCTCTCTTCTTTTTTTAGTAGGAGTGTTAGTAGGTGAGCGCACGTATACGATTATACATACTTGGACACAAACCCAGCAGTGAGCAACTGAGGGGGTTCACGTGCCCCGACAGCTTGTCGTTGCTGTGAAACTAATGCAAAAACTGTTGTGCCTTCGACCGTCTGAGATCCGCTTCAGATTTCTAAGTTCTGGGCAACTGGCTGCATGTGAATACAGGAGCACCTGGAGGATATTTGGAGATCTGAACTACTTTCTATCAGATAGTTTTGAGAAGTTTATGATAGTGTAACATAGTTTAACATAGTAAAACGGAGTTAAAGACAGACTTAAAGTATAATATGAAATCAGTGAATAAGAGATTAGTGTTACTTTAGAGTTGTACTGTATGAGAGTGTAAACTGAGAGATGTGGTGTTCTAATGCAGTTACAAAAGCTCAGATTTTTCTCACAGTTTCTCTTCATCTTTCATCAGCAGGTGAGTTCTGTAATGTTTACTCTATTATATTTATTTACTCTCTAATATTAAAATGTAATGTTAACACTGTGATAAGGGGAAATCTGGCAGAGTTACAAGGAAATTAATAAACAAACATAGAAAATAAATGAATAAATAAATAAATCTTGCTCAGACAAACATTCTCTATAGGATTTATATTGTACAGGGTCAAGGGAGTCTGTCCCGTAAGCACTTGGCGGGGTACACCCTAGACAGGGTGGCAGTCTATCATCAGGCACAGTCTATCATAGTCACCCACTAAAGCCAATTAGCCTAATCTGCATGTCTTTGAAATGTGGGAGGAAACCGGAGTATTTGTAGGAAACCCACCAAGTTTGAGGAGAAAATGCAAACTGAATGCACACAGAACAGAGATGGGAATCAATCACTTGACCTAAGAGGTGTGAGGCCACAGTGCTAATCACTACTTCACAGTGCCCCCAAAATCACTCAAAAATAGAATAAAAAATAGAATATTATTTTAAAGTTATAACTCCTCATTTCAATTCATTTCCACAATTCGAATACAATGAAATCTTGGATCACTTGTAACTTGGTCTGCAAATGTTTTGCAATATGAGCAAAATTTAGAATTTTTTTTTTAACTTGATAAAAGAGTGAGAGCTTGATACGAGTCCTGTAGTATGCATGCACTTTGTCTGCCAAGAGTCACGTGATCACAACTGAGCCAATGGTTCTTTTCTCTCTTGCGCTGTGGGATTGTGGGTAATTGTTTCCCATGCTCAATCTTAGTACGTGTGCGTCATTTGTATAGTCAACATCTGTCTGCCCGTGTACTGTTTACTATAACATTGTGATCACATGTGTGTATCTGTGCGTAAAATATTTTTTTTTAAGTTTTGTGTCTAAGTGTAGCGACTGTTCTTTTATAGCTGTACTGCAACAACAGCCCTCGTAAACAAAAAAGTTAAAAGTCTATAGCAGTGCGGGAGATGAATCTGGTAAACGACATTTTTACAAATTCCTCAAAAGGACGCAAAAGCAAGTGTCATTAGAGAGGTTCCTTGTTAAAGTCACACAAAATAAAGAAGATTCCAGTAACCAGAGTGTGTGATTGAAAGTCACCCTAAACCATAGCCCTCCTCCCTCTGCTTCTTCTCTTGTCGTGATTTTTTTTCAAATGTAGAGTGCAGGTTCATTTGGTTTATTTTAACTTTATATTTTGTATTAATTATTTTTATATGAAAATTTTTGGGTTGTGGAACAAATCATCAGAGTCTCCATTTTGCTTTGATATATGAGTGCTTTCATATACAAGCACACTTCTGGAACGAATTATTCTTGCAATCCAAGGTTAAACTGATTTAACCTTATAAACCTTAACCTTATAGTATAAAATTTTTGTCATTTTATACTGTAAGTGTTTAAGTTACTAAAGTGGCACAGTTTTTCTCACTTCCCTCTCACTCCTGTGTAATCTGATATATCCAGGTTCAGAAGGGCAAACTTTGGATTTCAGTCATCACCAAATGTTGAGAAAGGGAAAACTATACAGAAAATAAAAATGAGAAAACAAATAGCAAATATATATTTTTTAAAATAAAATTATTAACTTTTTTATTCCAATTTACTTTGCTGATGTTCTACACATGAGAATTTTTACTAAACAGCTTTTCTACTTTATTAAAGTCACAAACAAACAAAAAAAAGGTGTGTGCTTGTGTTTTTGCTAATTAAGCAAAACAACACAAGGTTGTGCTGTTGTCCTGAATATCAGCACGGCTGTGACGTGGTCGTAGGCATGAGGGGGCAGCCTAAGTACTGAAGATATACTGTAACAGCCATGCTAATACTGTATGAAGTACAAAAGCATGACATTTAAGTCTGATATTGCTTTCATATAACAGTTCATACAGTTTGTGTGAAAATGAGCAATGTGCAAACACATGCAGAAGAATTAATTGTTATTATTAAATTAAGAATAAATGTGTTAGCAGAAATGTAATGAGAGTGTTTAGTGTGTGTGTGAACAAAAGTAAACAGATTAGAGTATTTAGTACTATGTACTGGTTGAGCGTCCATATAACCTACGGGAAGAAGCTTCTCCTCAGTCTCTCTGTATTGGCCTTCAGGAAGAGGAAGTACTTTATTGACTGCAACGGAGAGAACTGTAAATTTTTGGGGTGACTTAGGTCTTTCACACTCTTCCTGGTCTTGGTTTAGCACCGCTTGGTGTAGATTGAATGTACAGTAGGTCAGCAAAGTCAGCTGATTGCGCCACCCTCTGAAGAGCTCGTCTGTCCTGCATGGTGCTGTTCCCAAATCAGGTTATGATGTTTCCCATCAAGATGCTCTCTGTGGTGCACACTCAAAAAATATTTAGGCCTAACAATTAAGATTTATGCATTTTGATTGCATATAAAATTTCCATCCATTTGGATTACATATTTCTAGCATAACCAATCTAATTAGGGCCCAAGCACTATGACATCAGCCCTATGTCGTCATAGTGTGTGAAGGGCCCTCTTGTTTTCCTAAGGATTTTAATTAGGGCCCAAGCACTATGACATCAGCCCTATGTCGTCATAGTGTGTGAAGGGCCCTCTTATTTTCCTTAGGATAAGGAAAACCCTTTTGGAGTTTTCGGGGGTCTTAACTCAAAAACTCATAAAACTTGGCTGACAGGTTGGAATCTGCTGCCATCAGGATGCCTGAGAGTCTCATGGTCTGGGGCCCAAAGCCCCCCCCCCCCGAGAATTTGCTGGATAGCTCATACACACTTTCACGTAGGCACACGAAACTCATTTAGAGCTCATCGAGCCGAACAACATTCGCTCTGCATGTCCTGGGCTAAACTCAACAGGAGGCTGGTTATTTGGGATCGTTCGCAAAAACACACCCGATGGATTTTAATATACTCCTCCTAGGGAAATTATACAATCGCTACCAAACTGAGCCAAAGAGATCTAAAGACATTGAGGATGCAAAATTGCGGAGGGATTTTCGATATCTCAAACGGGTCAACCGTGATAAACGTACACCGAAAAATTATTAATAACTTTCTGTGTGGCATTATATTCAGTGACATTATATTCAGTGACACCTTCAGTGACATCACGTTCAGTGACTTCACATTCAGGAACATCAGAGTGTGAGGCTTTTCTTCCAGCCCCTGCGGCCTATTGTACACACATACACATCACAAATGTTAACACACACAAACACATCTCACACACTAACACACACATCACTAATGTTAATATACACAGACTCAAACCATACACACAAACAAGTACAAACACAAGCACATTTACTCGTCACACACATACTGACACATCTACACGTCACACACCTCTCTCCCTCACTCTCACACACACTAACCCTTACACACTAATGTGCGCACACACACACACACACACACACACACACACNTTCGGCCTATTGTACTCACACACACATCACTAATGTTAATACACACAGCCCACACACACACACACACACACACACACACACACACACACACACACATGCAGGCATGCTGCATGCACACATACAAGTACACTCATACATCACACACATGCACACATACATACACCCATATTACAAATGTTTACACTCTCGCACACCTCTCACGATGCACACACACTAACCCTTACACACTATTGCGCGCACACACACACACACACACACACACACACGCATACACGCACAGGCATGCTGCATGCACACACACAAACACACTCATACATCATATGAAGTTCGTCAATAAAAAATGTGGAATTTAAGATAGACAGATAAAACAGGTAAACCTGCTAACAGCACTGTTACATTACAATAACATTCGGAGCCATAAGGCTCAGTGGTGTCTCTGCACTTACATTTTTCTATGCATGTTTAATTGTGAGATTTTGGTATAGAGTGAACATTCCACAGCAAATATTAAGTGGCTAAAATGACCAATAACTAAACTCAACTTTCAATGAAGGATGACTACAGATGTAACTTACCTTAAAACAAAGTCACACTCCAGCTTGCTCCTCTGCAAAATGTTAATGAAAGTGTTGCTTCACCTGCTGCTGCTATCGCCCTCCACTGACTGGAGTGTGGAACAGCTTCATTTCCGCTTCTAAACGATTTCATTTGCAAGATTTGTATGTAAATTTGTATGTAGTGTCGGTAGAGATGCTACTGTGCCTGTTTCACAAATGTGTTAGAGCCATAACAGGCCCTGTGTGATGTGAACACGGAGGTATCTGAAGCTGTTCACTCTTTCCACTACGGTCATAGAATTGATGACAGGGATCTAGTAGTTCCTCTCCTGCTTTGTACTGTCACTATCAACTATCAAGTCCACTATCAACTCCTTTGTCTTGCTGACATTCAGGAGGAGGTTGTTCCTCTGGTACCAGTTCTCTAGGTTTCTAATCTTCTTCAGGTACAGTAGGTCTTATCATCGTGCTCATTGATTGTGCCCACCACAGCAGTGTCATCAGCAAACTTGATGATGGTGGAGGATTTGATAGTGGCCACGCAGTGTGCGTACAGTGAGTACAGCAAGGTATGTACCCAAAAGGTGAGGAGAATAAACCATGGCGGTGGTAAACAGTCCTGAGAAACTTATGAAATGTACTTTATATTTCCATTTATTTTGCTTTATAATATCAGATAACTTCAGAGTTCCGGGGTTAAGTCTCAAATACCTCGTTTCCGCCAACTCTATTCCAGAGCTATAGTTCAGAGTTGGTGTCCAATTTTGAACCAGTTTTTGTGAAGATTTTTGTGAAAGTTTGTGAATACTGCCTCAGTAACTGACAGAGGGGCCGTCTGTTTGAAATGTGCCACTTGGGATCATTAAGGCTGTTCTCTGAGAGATAGAGAGATATTTGGTTATAAACAGCCCTTTCCAGAATTTTAGAAATAAAAGAGAGAAGCGATACCGGGCTATAGTTGCTGCTGGATCCAGGCCGGGTTTCTTGAGAATATAAATAACGCTTTCCTTCTTAAAAGCAGCAGGAACATGACCAGATGATATGGAATGGTTGATGATTGTTGTGATGAAGGGCAGGAGGTCTTGTGAGTTGGCCTGAGGGATTGTGGAAGGGATTGAATTTATCATTTTGATTCATACACATTCACATTTCATACAAACTTAAAGTAAACAATTCTTTTGATTGTGTAAAGCTGCTTTGAGACATTGTCAATTGTTATACAAATACAAATAAAATTGAATTGAATTGGGTCTAATGAACAGGTTGTCGGATTAGAGGACGAGATGATCTGCTGAATCGCATCAGTTGACAGGTGGGAAAATCCCGCTAAAGGAAGGAAGAAAGTTCTGCTATAGGGTTGGGTTGGGAGCGAAGGTCTGGCGGATTGCTGCAATGTTCCTGTCGTATACTGTGGAAAAGTCATCAGTAATCAGCGAGACTGGAGCTGGAGGAGTCGTTGGGTTGAGTAATGAGGTAGAGATATTGTGGAGTTTGCCAGGATCATGTGCCGAGGCTTCCAGCTTTTTCCCAAAGAAGGTAGTTTTGTCAAAAGTCACGCCTCATGAGAATTTGGAGAGAAGAGCACAGTAAGAGACTAGATTTGCATCAAGCTATGATTTCTTCCATCTTCTCTCTACAGCTAATGCCTCAGAAAGCCAAGGAGCTGGACAAGAACTCTTCCTTGTTTTAGAAGACAGGGCACAGGAGGTCCATGGCGGAAGAGAGAGAGGATAGAAAAGTTTCAGCCTCTAGTGGTGGACAGGAAAAGGAGTCTGGGTCTGGGAGGGATGATAGGGTACAGGAAGACACAGAGGCAGGGGAGACAGAGTGTAGGTTTCTGTGGGTAAAAGAGAAATTTTGGTGACTAGCTTTAGACAGGATAGGAAGGGTGATGGGGAAGTATACCAAGTAATGTTTAGATTTATGAAAAGAGATAGCAGTGATATCTGTGGGTGGGAAAGAGAGGCAGAAAAGGGAAAAGTGGAAGGGAAGCTGTTTAGTTTTAATGAGACTGAATTAAAGCGAGGGAGAAGGAAATAGGATTGGAATTTGTCAGAAGGGAGGTTGAAATCTCCAAGAACAGCGAGATGTCTAATGTGTTTTTGCTAAATCTTTTGTATTTCACTTTTGGTATAATGTTCTGTAGCTCTCTGTCTGTTTTCCGAGTCTCTGTGTAACAGGTAGAATCAACAAACCAAGTTTAAACTAATACAGTATATTCCATTTTATTTATTTATTTATATTTTTGTTTGTGTATTTGTGAGACAGCTTGAAGTTTTGTTGAATATAAATAAACTATAGGACTGTTTTTTTCTGTAACCTTGTGCAAATTAAACCTTTTGAACTCATGAATAAAATCGCAGCCACATAATTTCTGATTTAATGTGTTTCAAAAACATGTTATAGTGTAGAAAATGCATTTAGCATTTTTAAATGATCCTAAACACCTTTAGTGTACTGGTAACACATTTGCAATAGAGTATTGTAGAAGACTGTAGAAGTTCTGTATGATATAATAAAAGTATATTTGTATTAACCGCCAGGGTCCGGGCTCGGTTCCCGTCTCTGTGTGCATGAAGTTTGCATGTTCTCCTCGTGCTTGGTGGGTTTCCTCCGGGTTCTCCGGTTTCCTCCCACAGTCCAAAGACATGTAGGTTAGGCTAATTGGCGTTCCCAAATTGTCCATAGTGTGTGAATGAGTGAGTGTATGTGTGTGTCTGTGCCCTGCGATGGATTGGCACCCTGTCTAGGGTGTAACCTGCCATGTGCCCTAAGTCTCCTGAGATAGGTTCATCCCTGACCCTGAATACAGGATTAAGCGGTACTGATGGTGAGTGAGTGAGTGTATTAATCACAAAGTGTACTGTTTTAGTATTTGTAATTGGCCAGAAGTATAACAGCATACTACTGCTGCAATAAGAATATATTCATGGTATATTACTCGTGTGTTTGTAACACAGTTAGAAATTGCTGGATTGTACTTATAATACATTAAACATATACTTTCATTTCAAAACCACAAAATGTATCTTATGCCGATGAAAATTAATTAATAATGATATGAACAAATGCATGCAATTATGCAGCGTCCAGCCGTGAATTTAAACTAGAAGCGGAGGACTGGGGAGCCAGAAACAGAGAATATGCCCGCCTCTAGTTTCTGATTAGCAGAGCTTTAGACTCTGGTTGGCTGGAATTGTTCTAACGCTGCTGCAGTCCAAGCTAGTTTAGCTTTATGATATTGAGCAAACAGAAGAGACAGAGATCAAATACACATATGTAATCTTGAACGCGCTAAAGTGAGTTTCAGCGCAAAACCAATTTTGAGAGCGTGTGCGCACGAGTGAGAGATTTTGAAACAATGCAAAAGTAATATTTTTAACTGAAAATATACTGAGACAACTGTATATTAAAATTTGTATTCTAATGTATGCTTTATGTACATTGTTATAATGATTATTTCAAGCATATATTTTTAAAAAAAGTTTAAATATAATCTATAAAAAATAAGTGTGCTTTGGAAATTGCACTGATCTTTCACTTAAAGTATATTTTCCTATAACATTATTTTTGGAACGTGTACTATAATACAATTATTTTGAAGTATGTTTAATTACAAAAATTGGTAACAGTATGATATTGATAAACTTTTTATATAAAAACTGATTTTACATGTTTTTATTAGTATCTTTGCATTGTACTATAGAAGACTTCAATATATTTGTAATACATTAAAGTGTACTTTTTTGTCACTAGGGAAGCCCTGCCAACAATTCACACCTTAAGTAGGCCTAAAACTACTCTTGATTAATTATCCAAGAGCAGATTGTTTTAGACCTACTTTAAACACACTACAACCAACACTACCAAACAGCAAAAACTAGGTACACAATAAAGAACCAACCGTGTTTAAGAACAGTGCAAAAGTTAAAAACCTACCTTACCAGTGGAGAAAAATCCAACTTTACAGCACATTACCGCTAACATTGCCACTAACATTGCTGGAAAAGTAGAAATGTACTGTAAACAGATGTATACAGCACCATAATGTTGTAACTCTTTAGCCCATGGAAAAACAAAGTTTTTATAAGATTTGTTTTTGAACTGGCGCTATCACCAGCCTGTAAATGAACATGTTATTTAAAATAGCATTAAATGAAAAACTACAATCCATTGTTCAGCAAGAAGTGCCTTTGATCAGAGGTTGGAGAGGGATTTGGGATTCAGTCCTGTGTTAGAACATACTGTAGTTCACTTTGAATGTACAGTCGTGGCCAAAAGTTTTGAGAATTACAAGCACTTCATACGGTTCAAAGGCTTTTATCGACAATTACATGACATTTATGCAAAGAGTCAGTATTTGCGTGTTGGCGCTTCTTTTTCAGGACCTCTGCAATTCGACTGGGCTGCTCTCAATCAACTTCTGGCCCAAATCCTGACTGATAGCAACCCATTCTTTCATAATCACTTCTTGGAGTTTGTCAGAATTAGTGGGTTTTTGTTTGTCCACCCACCTCTTGAGGATTGACCACAAGTTCTCAATGGGATTAAGATCTGGGGAGTTTCCAGGCCATGGACCCAAAATTTCAACGTTTTGGTCCC
>QMIH01002416.1:0-24976 GCA_003987875.1 Clarias batrachus | reverse complement strand
TKACCTMGCAGAYYGACGGAGAGGACGTGCATGAGGACGTGGAGCTCAGAGAGACGTTACCCAACCAGGATGGAAGCTTCCAGAAGAGAAGCATTCTGAAAGTCCCAGCTGAGGAGCTGCAGAAACACACCTACACCTGCGTGGTTCAGCAGAAAGGCTCGGAGGACATTGTGCAAGGAATACCAACAGGTCTGATAATAATAAACTAGAGCTGTAGAGAGTGAAAGCTGATTTCTTGCTGCAGCAGATAATAAAGACTCTGTGCTGATTTAACAGGTGGAGCACCGATTGCTATCATCGTTGGTGTGATCGTTGCTCTRCTRGRTCTTGRRGCRGTTGTTGCTGGAGTTGTGATCTATAAGAAGAAGAACTCTGGTGAGAGGAGGAAGGAGGCAGATGTGAAGGTTTTTAATGATGTATAATATATTTTTTATACTAACTGTCTGTCCATCATCTGTGTTTCAGGCTTCAAACCTGTTCCAGCCAAACCCTGTAAGTGAACCTTTATGATCCATAAATGATGTTTAAAACCACTACAGTATTTATACACAGTGTTTAGTCACTTTGTGATGATGTGAATGTTTTACAGCCTCTGAAGGAGATTCTTCCTCCAACAAATCATAAAACATGTCTTCCTGCTGGACTGAGAGGAGAACACACACACACACACACATCAATAATCACTATTGATTAGATCTACTGACAGCCGTACACTCATGCTGCCTCCAGCATGTCTAATGATGATGAGGAGGTGGTATGAAAATGTTGTATGAAAACTGATTGTAGACTTTGGCACTGATATTCCTGTCTCCTCCAGAGGTTTCTTGACCTCACTAAGGAGGATTCTGTGATCCTCCACTTTAGTTGTATTTTGTCTTCCATGCCTTTCAGTGTTCCTGAGCTCACCGGTGCTTATCACTTCATTTTAAGAATGTACCAAAGTGTTCATTATACTAAGGGTTATCAAATTCGCTACAAAAAGCCAGCTGGTTTATAGATGCTCTCAAATCTGTTTCCGTATATATATATAAATTCCAGTTGTTGAATTGTGTTTCTTGGGGTGACTGAGGTGTACATTGAGATCTCCACTTGCTCCTCCCCTGAATGCTTCTCCACATAATTATTAGTGGATCTCTGAAAGGGAAAATCCTCATAACCAACTGCCAACAAACATATCTGCATTGGCTGGTGCATTTTAGAGCTACTAGTGTTTAGTTGAGTAGGGTAAAATAAAATTTTTTGTAGTGTGTTACTTTTGTACATTAGCTTTTACATTATTTGCATTGATTTCTAAATGGACTTGCTGATTTCATTAAAGAAAGTTTCTTTCTGATGTAGTTCAGGTTCATTCATGTCTCCTGTAGATCCTCTCAGTGTTTCCTTCTGTCATAGCCTTATATCTGCTAATGTGAACAGGTAATTATTCAACCCCCCCACTTTGTGTTGATGTTGAGGAAACCTCATCTGGAAACAACAGCTGCAAAAACAAACAAACAATAAAAAACTATTGCAAAAAGATTTACAGTATGTTTACAAGAAGTTTAAAAGGACAAGACTTGGGGACAATGAAAGTATCACTAAAAAATATATGAGAGGCTAATGAGTTATGAGGCTATCTCTAGATACCTCTCTATATACTAGAAGAGTCAAGTCTTAAAATTCTGTATGTTTTATGAACTCAAGGTTAAGTGGGAAAAACAGCACCAAGAATCAGAAGACTTGAATAATGCTTGCTTACTGGGCAAATCTACAAGGTCAGAAGAAGACAAGGCAAGTTTATTTGTATAACACATTTCATACACAATGGTAATTCAAAGTGCTTTACATAAAAGAGAAGAAAATAATGGCAATAAAACTTTTTAAGAAAAATAATAATTAAAAACGAGAATGCAAAATTTTATTTAAGATGCTTTTAAAAATAATAATAATAAAAAAATAAATTAAAATTTGATTAAAGATACAAATAACAAAACTTTTAAAACTAATTAAAATTTGATTTAAAATCAAAATAAACAGTTAAGATATTAGATAAACATACAATAATAAGAAGACACATTGAAGAAAGGCCTTCTTGCTTGATTGTTGATTTAGTTCCCAGGGAACAAATAGAAGATTGACAAAATAATAGAAACACCAGTTAAAAAAAAGTCTAGATTATCATAAAGGACAAAAAAGTGAAGCCTTTTAATTCAATGTAAAATTTACATAAAAAAAAAAAAACATTTGAAACAAAAACTGGGCATCTTTGCATGAGTAGAATTTATGACATTACTATATATGCTATATACTATATATTTCTTTTAACCTTGAGCTATGAAATCTGATGCCCTAATAAGAATATACTTCAGAGATTTGGTAGCGCATTTTGGGTACATACTGTGCTACAAGTTAGATCATTCAGAATTTTGTTGTAAGCAGAGAGAGGAACTCCTTTCCTGAGAAAAAAGAGCGGGAACAATATCTAACAGTGACAGTCTCACCAGCCAGGATGTGTTCCTATAATGAAGCTGATATTATGATATTAATACCATATCCTCGATATCTTAGGGTAAAACTTCATCTGCCATGATAAAAACCCCTCCGATAAACAGTAGTTCCCCATTAACAAGTTGATTTATCTGGCAACAGCGCTCTCTCTTGACTCTTGAATTTATGCAACTGCGTTTATATCAAAAGCAACCGCATACCATAAAGCAAAAGGAGACCCTGTATTATCACTGAGAGTTAATGTGATTTTTGAAAGAGATGAAATATTTATTATTTTATACATACATGATACACACATTTATGAGAATTAGCACAAACTTTCCCCTAAGCCATGCAAATAATAATAAAAACAACTAATAACCACTGACGTGACCCACTGTTTATAACATTTAAAATAAAATAACCTTTTCACTAATCATCCTTGAAAATCTTATACAATTATTGAATTATGAAAATAACAAAAAACAAACTGTTGCTTGTTTTAACTGTAATAAAAACACTGCAATACTGATTTTGACAAGTTTTAATTTCTGCCATTAAAATTTCATTTTACTTTAATTCTAGAGTTTAAACACAAACAGTGTTGAAGTCCAGCTTGGGTTTAACAGCTGTTTCACTGAGGAAGAGGTGAGGGCAGGCTAAACACATCTGGACAAGCTGTGCTACCAATAATTTTCTGCTTTTTTCTAAAAGGGGTGTTTCTAGTCTAGCGTAATGGGAAAAATCTAATTTGTAACTGTGCCACGTAGACTATAGACGCTTTAAACTTGCTGAAGCTTAGAAAAACAAGGCCGAGAATAGTACAGAAACAACGTGATTGTAATTGTCCCTGAATAAATGATAAGGTATGGACATCTGGTCTGGGTCAGATAAAGAGTTGTGAGTTTGAATGTAGGAACTTCATGTACGGGGTGTTGATTATGTTAGCAGAGAATTGTGTATAAAATGGGACAGCAGAGAGAAAGAGATCACCTTTCTCCATGCTGCAATTGTTTGCTGTATGAGACTGGTCCTTCTGCAGAAGTATAAAATAAAACCTTTGTGACTTTGCTCTTACCCAGTGTATGAATTGCTTGTCTTTATAATATTTACAGAATTTCCACCACACTAGCTATTGAAAAGTCAAGTTTGCCTGGGGATTGTTTTTTTTTATATTATTATTATACGTATTACTAATAATACATATTTACACAATGCAGGTATTCTGCCAATCCATGCTAACAATCACCAATTTTACTAGTTAAGGATCAGAAGCCAAGTCAAGTTTGCCTGAGGCTTTTTTTTTTTAAATAGTAATATTGAGACAAAAGTCAAATTCAATGATTTGATATATTTTTGTTTTTAACAAAAAAAAAATACAAAGGAGAAGGATTTGTTATTTCATAAAATGAAATTCTTATACAATCTTAAATATTTAATACATATATTTACACATATTTGTTCCATCCATTAACTAAAGCAGATGATTCTCATTAGCACAACTCTTCAGCCAGATAGGAGAGATAGGATAATTCTCCCTGTTCTGTGAAAATTATTATACATGGTATATAATGTCGTAATACTTTTGGCCACTACTGGATTTTCTCTCTCTTATATAAAAATATGCTCGAAATAATAATTGTACAAATGTATAGGAAGAATGTACATTAGAATACAAATTTTAATACATGGCAGTTTTAGTATATTTTCAGTTAAATTTAAATGTACTCATTCATATGTACTTATTTATGCTTATATTTAGTGCACTACTCTCTCACGTTTTTAGACTCGTTTTTGCACACTGAATCTTTTCCACACGTGTGCTCTCAAACTCATTTCTGTGTACAATTAATAATAATAATAATAATAATAATAATAATAATTTACACACCAGGAAATATTTCGGTTTAAGAACTTTGTGACTAAAATAAAACAAAACTTGCTGTGTGATGATGAGGACAGCATGTAAATCAAACACGTATAGAATAGTGCTAACTGTATTATTTCTCTTAATTTTACTTATTACTGATTTTTACATCACCTCCCTAAATGTTAGGGGAGCAAGGGACATGAGTAAAACAGCAAAACTCTATGAATTAATTTTAATGAAATGAATAGATGTGATGTTTTTTTAGGAAACGCACAGTGACAAAGAATGGTGAGATCATGAAAAGGATTTTAATTTAACAGCTTTGTCAGGAGTACACTGTCAATGCCACAAGGGACATGACCGTGTCATTAAAAAGCTAGAGATAGAAATTGTGGAATTTCAGACATTAACTGAATCCACAGTAAATTGAGAAAATGTTTAAACTCTAAAAACAACAAAAAAGAGACGTTAATACCATGTTGGGTACAAAAGCACAAGGTGCTCTTGTCAGATCACGCTTCAAAGGAACTAATGAAATGGATGCGCCATCACAGTTCTTCTTTAGACTTGAAAAAAGAATGAACATAACAGACTTACACATACGCTGCACTCAGAGAACAGCCATCACATAACGGATAATATTGAAATAAAATCGTATGCAACCAACTTCTATGTACAACTATACGAATGTGATTGCAAAAAAAAAAAAAATGACGAACGGTTGAAGAAGTTCTACAAAGGACTTCCTGAAGTCTCTTCTGAGGACAATGCTGAATTTGGAGGACCACTTGTTCTAGAAGAACTACAGCCCTCTTTAAAAACAATGGCAGGAGGAAAAGCATCTGGAAAAGATGGTCTGCCAGCAGAGTTTAATAGGCTTTTCTGAAAGGAACTAGAAGAAGATTGTAACGGTTACTGCTTGCCGGATGAAAGATAGGCATGAAAGCAGAGGTAATGGTGATCAAAATACTTTAATGAGAACACAACAGGGAACTAAAGGAACAGACATGAACTTTAAACACAAGATAAACTAAACATGACAGACTAACCAGACTAGACATGACAGACAGACTAGGAGACATGGAGCTAAACAACACAGAGCTATGAACTAGACACAGAACCAGGAGAACACAGAACCAGGAGAACACAGAACCAGGAAGAACACAGAACCAGGAAGAACACAGAACCAGGAAGAACACAGAGTCAGGAAGAACACAGAGCTATAGAGAACATACCAGACAAACAGTAACCCTACACGAACAGATGCAAGACAAGGACAAGACAGAACTGAGGAACATTTATAATCAAACTAATTAGCAACCTCAGTTCAGGTGAGCGTGACATCACCTGACTGAGGTGCATTCTGGGGTTTTGAGTCCAAACTACAAATGAAAAACAAACACACAAAATGGAGTCAGTGGGCGCTTTGGCGCCCTCTGGTGGTCCCCTGTGACAAAGATCAGCTGGAAGTCCTCATCAAAAGATGTGAGATGTCTTTACCATTGAGCAGTCAGAGAGCAGTGATCACTTCTTCCAAAAAAGAGACAAGACACAAAAATATTGCTGTCCAATTTCTGCATGGACTATAAAATCATGTCAAAAGCACTGGCAAATTGGCGTAGAGAAGTTATAGACTTGAATTTACTTGATGTTAATGTGTACATCGGTCCCACATAATCAAAAAGCAAATTGCCTGCTTAACCAAAATTTTTCATTCATGTTAAACTTGTGTGAAAGAATCATGTTTACTTAACATAATCTTTATCATTTACTGTAATAGCAATCGACTGTGCAATTGTAATGTAATTTAATTATGTCAATGATACTCCATTATTATTGAGAAGTCTAACATGTTCTTTGTGCTACTTATGTTACTACAACTAGCTGTTATACCATAATGTATACCAGTCCTATTTTCCCATGCTTTAGTGACTCTTAAAGACAACTCCAGAGGCAGTAAATATGTAATTCATCCTTTCTATTAGGGAACAACTTAACCCTCTCCGGGAACAATTACCTTATCGCGGTGGAGAGGTTTGCGTGCCCTCATGAACCTGGGAGCGGTGTTGTCTGGAGCCATGTGCTCTTGGTAGGGTCTCCCAAGGCAAATTGGTCTCAGTTGAGGGGCCAGACTAAGTAAGGTTTAAAAAACCACATGAATAAAAGAGGAGGAAGAAGAGTGACCCTGCCCGGAGGAAGCCCAGGGCCCATGTCAGGAGCCAGGCCTGGACAGAAGGCCCGTCAGCGAGCACCTGGTGGCCGGGTCTGCCACAGGGCCCGGCCGGTCATAGCCCGAAAGAGCAACGTGGAAACCTGTCCTCCCCCATCTCGTGGACCCACTACCTGCGAGAAAAACCGGTGGGGTAGGGTGCACTGCTATTTGGGTAGCAATGAAGGCCGAGGGCCTCGACGGACCAGACCCGGGTGGCAGAAGCTGGCTCTAGGGACGTAGAACATGTTACTTCTCTGTGGGGGAAGTAGCCGGAGCTTGTGCGGGAGGTGGAGCATTATCAGTTAGATCTGGTGGGGCTTACCTCGACACAGCCTCGGCTCGGGATCCGTACCCCTGGATAGGGTTTGGACTTTGTTCTTCTCCGGAGTTGCCCAGTGTGTGAGGCGCCAGGCGGGTGTGGGGATACTCACGAGTCCCCGGCTGAGTGCCATGACATTGGAGTTTAAAAACTCACTGTTGTCTGTGCTTATGCACCAAACAGCAGTTCAGAGTACTCTTCCTTCTTGGATACTCTGAAAGGAGACACTCGGGTAAAAAGAGGGGCAGAGCTGTCAACTGACCACCATCTGGTGGTGAGTCGGGTCAGGTGGCAGGGGAGGCCACTGGACAGACCTGGTAAGCCCAAACGTGTAGTGCGGGTGAATTGGGAATGTCTAGGGGAAGCCCCTGTCCTAGAGGCCTTCAACTCCCACCTCCAGCATAGCTTTTCCAGCATCCCTGTAGGAGCTGGGGATATTGAATCAGAGTGGTCAATGTTCAAAGCTTCTATTGCTGAAGCTGCACCTGTAAGTTGGGGTCTTAAGGTTCTGGGTGCCTCAAGGGGCGGTAACCCTTGAGATAGCTGGAAGGTACCGGCGGGCTCGAAGGACAGCAGCTGCAGCGGTAGCAGAGGCAAAGCAGCGGGTGTGGAAGGAGCTAGGAGAATCCATGGAGAAGCACTTTCGGGCGGCACCAAGGTGCTTCTGGAAGACCATCCGGCACCTCAGGAGGGGGAAACGGGGAACCACCCAAGCTGTGTACAGCAAGGATGGGATGCTGCTGACCTCGACTGAGAAGGTAATCGGGCGGTGGAAAGAGCACTTTGAGGAACTCCTGAATCCGACTAATCCACCCTCTGTTGCAGAGACAGAGCTGGAGGATGACGGGGGGGGGACGTTGATTTCCCTGGGTGAGGTCACTGACGTAGTCAAACAACTCCACGCTGGCAAAGCCCTGGGAATTGACGGATCCGTCCAGAAATACTGAAGGCACTGGGTGTTGAGGGGCTGTCTTGGTTGACACGCCTCTTCAAAATTGCATGGAAGTCAGGGACAATGCCTAAGGAGTGGCAGATGGGGGTGGTGGTACCCCTTTTTAAAAAAGGGGACCAGAGGGTGTGTGCCAACTATAGGGGCACTACACTACTCAGCCTCCCTGGGAAGGTGTACTCAAAGGTGCTGGAAAGGAGGGTCTGGCCGATTGTCGAACCACAGAAGAACAATGTGGTTTTCGTCCTGGTCGTGGAACAGTGGACCAGCTTTTCACTCTTGCAGGAATCCTGGAGGGGGCGTGGGAATATGCCCATCCAGTCTACATGTGTTTTGTGGATTTGGAGAAGGCATATGATCGCGTCCCTCGGAATTTCCTGTGGGAGGTACTGCGGGAGTATGGGGTGAGGGGGTAACTTCTCAGGGCCATCCAATCCCTTTACACCCAAAGTGAAAGCTGTGATTCTCGGCAGTAAGTCAGACTTGTTTCCAGTGGGTGTTGGCCTCCGCCAGGGCTGTGCTCTGTCACCAATCCTGTTTGTGATTTTCATGGACAGGATATCAAGGCACAGCCGTGGAGGAGAGGGTATTCAGTTTGGTGAGCTAAGGATTGCATCACTGCTTTTTGCAGATGATGTGGTCCTGATGTCATCATCAGTCTGTGACCTGCAGCGCTTGCTGAATCAGTTTGCAGCTGAGTGTGAAACGGTGGGAATGAGGATCAGTACCTCGAAATCTGTGGCCATGATTCTCAGCAGGAAACCGATGGATTGTCTAGTCCAGGTAGGGAGCGAGTCATTACCCCAAGTCAAGGAGTTCAAGTATCTCGGGGTCTTGTTTATGAGTGATGGAATATTAGAACATGAGATTGGCTGGAGAATTAGAGCAGCGGGGGCGGTATTGCAATTGTTTTACTGCACCGTTGTGACGAAAAGAGAGTTGAGCCAAAAGGCAAAGCTCTCAATTTACCGGTCGATCTTCGTTCCAACCCTCACCTATGGTCATGAGCATTGGGTCATGACCAAAAGGACAAGATCGCAAATACAAGCGGCCGAAATGGGGTTTCTCAGAAGGGTAGCTGGCTTTTCTCTTAGAGATAGGATGAGAAGCTGCAGCTCCGTGAGAAGCTCGGAGTAGAGCCGCTACTCCTTTGCGTGGAAAGGAGTCAGTTGAGGTGGTTTGGGCATCTAGTAAGGATGTCACCAGGACGCTTTCCTAGGGAGGTGTTCTTGGCACGTCCAGCTGGGAGAAGACCACGGGGCAGACCAAGGACTAGATGGAGAGATTATATCTCCACACTGGCCTGGGAACGCCTTGGGATTCCCCAGTCAGTTAGCTGATGTAACTGGGGAAAGGGAAGTTTGGGGTTCCCTGCTGGACCCGATTTTGGATAAGCGGTTGAAGATGGATGGATGGATGGAACAACTTATAACAGGTACCATACTTTCATAAAACACTAACAATCTAATTCACAAACTAAAAAAATGAAATGTTGAGTTTAATTATTTTTTTCTTGTCAACATGTTCCACAGTTAAATTCAACTAACATTTGTACGGGTCTTTATTCACAACAAGATTACTGTCAAAAGTATTTTAATAACAATTGGCACTGTTTGAAATGCAGCACAGAAATCGAGAAATTGAGAGTATTATAGTCCAACAATACAAAAGACATACTTTACACAATATGCAACATATTCTTTTTTTAGTTTTTCTTTTCCAACACTTCTGTCAACTTTGACACATTTAAAGAGGGAGGAAAATAGGTTAAATATTATTTAATTTACCATATTAACAAAATTAACAATTTACCCTATTTTTTGCTATCAAATACAAATTGTCCCCGAAGTTTCTGCAAAGTCTAAATATATTGCATCCAAAACAAAACATCCAAACATTTTAAACAAGTACAAAAAAGACCTTAAATGTAGTGCTTGATGTTAGGTTACTCAAAGTTTGTTTTTAAGCATCTGTACCTTTGGTGAAAGTTTGGTAGCATCCAGCTGGAGGAAGATCCTCTGCAGTACCTCAAAGAATGTTTTCAGTTCTTGAGGTTCATTGCATATATTAGACCTATTAAGAGCGCACATGCAGTAGCGATGTCTCCCAAGTCGTGAAGCACTTCAACCACTGGAGGGGTCGTGGCATCACGTCCCTCAACACTGATGCTGTAGATGCCAAATACAACATGTTCAAGATCCCTCTCTGCAGCATGGCCATCTGTATCCTATTGTTACACACAAAAAATAGAAAAAATGAAATCACTAGACTAATACAGAATTCCAAAGAGCCTGTTTGCATTTTTCCCTGTAAATGTTGTTTAGTATTTGATAACTAACTTTTGGTCCACACTGTTTTTGACCATCTAATAGCAGCTTTATCTTATCATTTTTGAAGGCTAAATAGATATTGTGATATTCTGAAGAGCCCACCAGTACTGTTACTTCCGCTATATATATACTTATCTACTTATATACTTTTCGCCAAATAATGAAAATACATTCAGTGGACCGACCTGTGACACGTGGCTAAATCCGTTAGCTGCCTAACAGTCTAAAACACTAGGCCTCTCTAAAACTACAGAAGCAGGCCAAAGTTAAATACTAATTATATATAGGTGAAAAAAAACAAATATCTGAGGAAAAATCTTACCTTTTTCAGGGGTTGACCTCCCTCGGTCAAAAAGGACAGAACGTAACGCACGCGGACAGAGAGTTCATCAACTTTGCGCAGGTGTAGTTCGATTCGTCTTGCTTTTCTGTTTCATTAGCGGTTCATGACAGCTGGCATCTCGCTACTGTCCCCTGCTGTATGTATGAAATGTTGACTTAAAATGAGTGTTTCATGATTAAACAACGTATTAAGAATGTGTACGGTCAAGTTGAGACAAAATTACGTTAACCTTAATCGAAAAAAAAAAAAATTTTAATCAACAAATACGATTATTATGAGTAAACTGAAAGTAATTATATTATGTAAAATGCTCAACCTGCCTTGTTCGTTCAATTTTATGGGGATGACACAAACTTTACAAAAAAAGAAAAAACTTGCAGGACACTGCAGGACTTTATTTTATGAACACAAGAGCAGTGTCTTTTGCAGCAACAGCAGCAATTTTTTTATTGTCTGAATCAACCACCTTAAATACTGATAATTCACAAATAAGGCTGTGCAATGATTATGTCAGTCCTGGCAATTAATAAGATCATCTGACACAATCAAAGCAGCAGTAATGTTGCCCTGCCATGTACTAAACCATTTAAAACATCCCAAGAGATTATTCCAAATAAAACAGCTTTGAACTGAAAATGTACCTGAGATCCAAAGTTCTTAACACTGAAAGTTTGGAACATCGTATCCGTACCCCACATACTTGCAGCAGTACAGTTATTGTAAACTATTGTTTAACCTACATTATAGATTTTATAATTATTTACGGGTTTTACTTTTTTTGACTTGAGTGTTTTTATGAATCTACATCCAGCATGTTTGAGTAGGACATTTGTTAAAGTACAAATGTTCTGAGGAAAATGCTACTGCTACTGCATGCTGGAGAAGAGGAAATACAGAGGTTCTTGGTCAAGAGTGTTGCAATAAAATAATAATTAAATTCTGAACATGAATGCATTTTATTGCATAGCTTAGATGTACATTTTGTATGATTGCACAATGTCTTAAAACAATACATTCACTGGGAGTACCTCTGCGTCCATTTGTCAGGCACATGGAACTCATCAAGCTTAAAATAAGCCTTTGGTGTTTCAGCAGTGTTTAAATGGTAGTTAGTCAGGAATGTGGACAGGCAAGTCGAGCGGCTATACAGCTACTGACAAACATACTGGATAGCACCTACAATCTTTTATTTTCACTTTTAAGCTAAAACAACTTAGATTCTTTTCCTCAGAGACACCTACCGAAACCTGAGCGTCGAACTCGACTCTTATCAACAATGTTCATAAATTCTAGTCCTGCAGTAAGGACAGATTTGTTATGAAATGATTTATTTTTGTTTGATTTCCTTCTACTCTACAATTACCCTCTTTTTTGGCTAAAGTTTGGACTGTAAAATGGAGCACAGCAGAAATGGAATGAAAGTTTTGTTGTTTCTCACACTTCATGTACATATTTCTTCAGCAGGTGAGTCCACAAGCAATGATCAATAATTTAGGAAACTAGTTTAAAGAGATAATTTAAACCAGGCAACAGACACATACATCATGGTACGTACAGTAAGTCTGTAACGTGTGATTTGATTGGCATGAAATATAAATTGTTCCAGTGACATTTCAAGAGGAAGTGCAACAAGCAACATTTAGTTTTTTATTTGATCATGTGTTTAGTCATAAAATACAATTTTAAAAAGGTTTTGCCCTCTGCTAGACAACTTGTTTGACAAAATTTTAATTTCACTCTGATTAGCTATTTCCATTAGGGGGGGGGTTGGGGGTTCTGGGGCAGCAGGAGTGATTTAAGTCCTCACATAGGAAGAGAAAAAAGTGTTTTATTAACATTTTAATCTCTTTATTCAGTTTAATGTGTATTGATTGTCCATAGAATAGACTTTTTATATTTACTATACTCATTAGTATTAGTATACTCATTTATTTAATGTATGTGCGGTGGTAATGTGTGTTTACAGTCACACACTCTCTGCAGTACAGTACATTGCAGTTACACCTGTAATAAATTTCCCAGAATTCAGTGAAGTGGGTCTGGTGAAATCACCCGGTGTCTAAGCTTAAACCTCAGCTTAAACAGTGTTGCGTTAATATTTTGGATTAATATATAAGGTACATCCGAATAAATAAGAATATTATCAAAAGTTCATTACACATGGGTTGATATATTTCACATGTTTATTTCTTTTAATTTTGATGATTATGCTTTGCAGCTAATTATTTAATGAAAACCCCAAATTCAGTATCTCAGAAAAATTTTAATATTGTGAAAAAGTTCAATATTGGAGACTCGAGGTGTCACACTCTAATCAGATAATTTACTCAAAACAAAGGTTTCCTGAGCCTTAAAGTGGTCTCAGCCTTAAAATCTCAGTCTGGGTTAGAAGGCTACACAATCTCTAAAGAAGCTGGTTGTTCATTCCATTAATAAACTGTATTATTCCATTAATGTGCTGTATCCAAGCACATTAATGGAAGGGATGTACTGCAGCTGGAGTCAGTGCTTCAAGAGCCACCACACACAGACGCATCCAGGACACTGATTCACCAAAACATCCAGGACACTCAAAACCACTCACTTTAATGAAAAACCAAACTTTGCCCACAGACATCACACACAATGCCTCAAAAACACACACACTACAACATAGTCTTACACATTGGTTCAATAAATGAAAATCAATATTTCCAAAACTGTCAAGTTATGTTACTTGTGGTAGTTCCCCTCAAAAACTTTCACATGATGAACACAAATGACAAAACCAATGTTTATACAGTGGCACATTTTTATTCATGTATTATACAGTACAACACACACCAAAAACATTATTCCACCTGAACATCCCGTCTTCAGGCCAGAGAATCTCATCCACATCACAGGCTATAGTGGCCCAAGCTAGGCAGTGGGACTAAAATCCTCTTCCATTCCTGATCCACCCCTGGCATGCATCTACTGATATGTCTAGGCAGGCTTCTTCCATGGCCTGGAGGAGGTGAACATGGACATAAGGTTCTCTGTTGTACACTTTCCACCGCCATGCCGAAAATAATTCCCGTATCGGGTTTAGAAAGAGTATGCAGGCAGAAAGATGTTAGAAAACCTTGGGTTATTGGTAAACCAGTCATGAACCTGAACAATGCAATAGAAGCTGACCAAAACAAGAACGTAGCAGGGCTGCTCTGGCTGTMRTGGTTCCCTGTAGTCCAGKTGGAACATATGTTGRCTTAGACCATCAAGAAAAACAAGGAGAAGCATAGTGTTATAGGGTGCTAGAATGACATGGTGGTGGAGTACCCCCCGTTGGCTCATGGCTGCGCACTTAGTGACATTTCCCCCACACTGACCAGGGACATTTACAATAGCCTGATGGCAATTATGTTCCTCCCCCTTTTCTTCCTTTTGGTCAGGTTCAAACCTTCCTCATTCACAAAGAATTTCATGGGGAACAGGCCATCCTTCAATCACAAAGATTCTCTGCAAAACACAGAAGACAGTAGAGTAAATCGCTACCCTGAACCACAGTTTGAGAGTGCACAAGTGGCAGCATAAACTGCCATGCTATAACGGAACACAATACTTCATACAATCTCAAACCTCATACCTGAACATATTCCACTCATTGGTTTTTCCCTCTGTCAGAGTTTCGTTCAAAAGGGACGCGGTATAGTTTAGGAAGGAGAAACTCCAGTCAAGCTAAAAAATAAACATGATTAAATGTGTCTTAGTTTTAATATCTTTATTTGGATTTAATATCCTTATGTTCATAGACACTTTTTGTTATACTGCATTGTTTTGTTTTTTTTACTTCAGAAAAATAACATGTGTGTGTGTGTGTAAGAGAGAGAACGTTACATTTCTAGCATTGTGTTAATGTGTGTGTTCACAGTCACACACTCTCTGCAGTACCTCTACACTGCAGTTACTCCAGGAATAAATTTCCCAGAATTCACAGTTATGGGTCGGGTGGATGGAGAGCAGTTTGAGTACTATGACAGTGACATCAGGAAGGCGACCCCAAAGACAAAGTGGATACAGAAGATCACTGTTAATGAACCAGATTACTGGAAAATACACACAGAGGTTTATCAGGACTGGCAGGAGCGATTCAAAACTGGTCTGAATATGGTGATGAAAGACTTTAATCAGTCTGCAGGTAAAACACACACACATTCACACGCTTTATACAGCAATCAATGCGGGTAGCTGTTAAGTTAAACAAGTAAATCCTTTGTCTATAATATGAGAGAGAAAATACTAGAAAACAATAGAGATCAGTTTAATCAATACGTATACAAATGAGATATAACTGAAATGTGTACGATTAGGAACTGAATAAAGATTAAAGAGTAGTGACCAGTGGCGGCTGGTGCCAAAAAAAAAATTTGTGGCGGGGGGGGGGGGGGGGTTGCCACAAACAAAATAAAAATTTAACTTTTAATACTCGCCTGTAAATAGGCATTTATCAGGTGATTATGAGGTTATCATTACTACTAGTATAAAATAAAGTCCTGACTCACATCGTATCCAGTCAGCAGCTCCGCTCGCCATAWGAAGTGCTGGAAKAGACTCGTTGAGAARGGTCCAATCACATGAGCCCAAATATTTAAAAACAATATTGATTCGCTAAGAACAAAAGTGGGAGGGTTCAGGGCGCACAGTGCTTCACCGGAAGGATGATTTAACAAAATCCAATCAGAGCTCAGCCTCAAGTCACATGCTTTTCAAAAGTTTACACACGTTTGTCCGGCGCCCCGCGTACACGAACAGAAATCAACGTAATACAGTTCAGATGTTGTTTAATTGCAAATAAATTATATTAAGAAATACAGCAGAATATTGTGACTAAATGACTTTATTTCATTATTAAAATAAATAATTATTTTGTTAAATAATTGTATTTTATATTATTATATAATTATTATTATATAATTATGTAAAAGTATTATGTATTATTATAACTGTGTGTGACTACAGGAGTTCACACAGGACAGTGTATGTTTGGCTGTGAGCTTGATGATGACGACAACACTACTAGAGGATACGTTCTGCTAGGATATGATGGAGAAGATTTCCTCAGTCTGGATTTAAAGACTAAAACCTGGATTCCAGCCAAACCTGGAGTTGAGATCAGTGAACAGTTTTGGGATCATATTAATGGCTTGAGTACTGAGGCCAGGAAGAACTATGTGAGCACCTCCTGTATCCAGAGGATAAAGCAGTATGTGTCTTATGGCAGAGAGACTCTGGAGAGGAAAGGTAAAGTGTGTTACCTGGTACTGTACCACAGACACATACATTAAGATAAGATAAGATAAGATAAGATAAGATAAGATAAGATAAGATAAGATAAGATAAGATAAGATATATCTTTATTTATCCCAAATTTCTGTTACAGCAGCAAAAAATAAATAAAAATAAAAATATGCAAACATAAAATGGAAACATAATAGAAGTAAATACTGTACAGTGTATAAATACAAAAGAAAGAAAAATACAGTAGTTACTGTATTACTGTATAGTTACAGTTTCAAGCAAATTGCACTAGATACTATTGGACAAAAAAGTAAGACAATTAGGATGTAATCAAGAGCTGATTAGAGATGGCACTGTAACATACAGGGGCTGAGAGTCATTCTACAGGAATGATAGCTTAACTACCATGCTCCTTTCTCCCACCTCCTGTACAGTGTCCAGGGAAATCCTCAGGACTGAGCTTCATTATCAGCTTGTCCAGTGTCTCTCAGTCTGCAGTAGAGACACTGCTGCACCAACAGACCACTCCATAGAGGATGGCTGGTTCAGAGTAGTGCTCCTTGCACGCCAAAAGACCTCAGTCTCCTGAGTCTCCTCAATAAAGACTGAAAATTAGGTCATGGCTTTAAAAGCTTCTCATCATTTGAGTCAAATGTGGGTGTATACTGTATGTGGAGGCCAGAAACACACACACACAAACAAATATACACACATATACATTTTCGATACAACGTTAACTGTCCCTTACCTCATGGTAGCCAAGAATGTTTACTGTAAATGTTTAATTTCAGTGTGAGAGATCACACTGATCAGTGGTTTATTATTGATGTGTGTGTCTCTGCAGTTGTTCCTGAGGTGTCAGTGTTCCCGAAAAACTCGTCTCCTTCTCCAGAGGTGGTGTGTCACGCTACAGGTTTCTTCCCCAAAGCACTAAACATCACCTGGCAGAAGGACGGAGAGGACGTGCATGAGGACGTGGGGTTCAGAGAGACGTTACCCAACCAGGATGGAAGCTTCCAGAAGAGAAGCATTCTGAAAGTCCCAGCTGAGGAGCTGCAGAAACACACCTACACCTGCGTGGTTCAGCACAGCAGCTTGGAGAAGGAGTTAGTGCGAGAAGTACCAAAAGGTCCTAATAAACTAGAGCTGTAGAGAGTGAAAGCTGATTTCTTGCTGCAGCAGATAATAAAGACTCTGTGCTGATTTAACAGGTGGAGCACCGATTGCTATCATCGTTGGTGTGATCGTTGCTCTTCTTGTTCTTGCCGCCGTTGTTGCTGGAATTGTGGTCTGGAAGAAGAAGAACTCTGGTGAGAGGAGGAAGGAGGCAGATGTGAAGTTTTCAGAGAACAGATTTACACTTTCTAATTCCTGAAAGGGGATCTGATGAATATTTTGCTTCTGTTTAAGTTGAACTGATAAATTAGACGAGACAATAAGCTGATATTGACTAATTGTCTTGTGAAAGCAAATCCAGTAGACAGATTTGATACTAACTGTCTGTCCATCATCTGTGTTTCAGACTTCAGACATGTTTCACCCGAACCCTGTAAGTGAACCTTTATGAATGATGTTTAAAACCACTACAGTATTTATACACAGTGTTTAGTCCACTTTGTGATGGAGGTGAATGTTTTAGAGCCTCGGAAGGAGATTCTTCAACCACAAATGTAAAGTGTAATTGTGGGGACCACAGCACACTGTGCTTGGACTAAAGCAGTGAACCCCATGAGTTCATGGAGTTTGATCATCACTGAACACCTTTAAAGTATACTTATTATGTCATATTTTTGAAGACAGTTATTGGTCAGTAAGTTGTTAATAATGTGAATGTTTGTAATAACCTTACGATACACAGGACTTCAATCAGGATGAAACTTCCTAACTGGCAGTCCACAGGCAGTAAGGATGTGCGGCCATGTCTCAGCCTCCCTCACTCTCAGTACTGGACCACACCAGGGCTGTATTCTGAGCCCCCTGCTGTACTCTTTGTACACCTATCACTGCGTAGCCACTACGAACTCCACCACCATCATTAAGTTTGCCGACGGCACGGTCGTGGTGGGCCTGATCTCTGACACATGATGAGACGGCCTACCTGAAGGATATTGGAAATCTGGAGAGCTGGTGCCAGACGAACAATCTCCTCCTGAATGTCAGCAAGACAAAGGAGTTGATAGTGGACTTCAGTACTAAATAGGAGAGGAACTACAAGACACCCGCCATCAACGAGAGACCAGTGCAGAGAGTGACCAACTTCAAGTACCTCGGTGTCCACATCACGCAGGACCTGTCATGGTCCTGTCACATCAACACTGTGGTGAAAAAGGCCCGACAGCGTCTCTACCACCTCAGACGCCTGAGAAACTTTAGACTGCCCTCTAAGGTGCTTAGGAACTTTTACTCCTGCACCATAGAGAGCATCCTGATGGGAAAAATCACGACCTGATTCAGGAACAGCACCATGCAGGACAGACGAGCTCTACAGAGGGTGGTGCGATCAGCTGAAGGCATCTTCTGGACCTAGCTCCCCGACCTTCAGACGATCTACAACAAGTAGTGCTGCAAGGCCAGGAAGATGAAAAACCTCAGCCACATCAGCAATGGACTGTTCTCACTGTTGTGATCAGGAAAGCACAATAACTGGCAACTATACATTACTGGACTGCATTACATTACATTTTTATTATAGTTCATTTACTATATATATTTTTATTAGATATTCTTTAACTTCTTTATATTTATCTTATTCTACAATTTTATTTTCATTTTTATTCTTATTGCTGTATATTATGTAAATAAATGTTTCTTTATTTTTAAATCTCTATTTTTTTGTTGTTGTTGTTATATTGTAGGTCAACAGCAGTCATATAAGCATTTCACTTCATATCATACTGTGTATGGGATGAATACAATTTTAATTTTAATTTATAGAGGAGGACTCTTATTGATTTCGGCATTGTTAGGTTCTAGTCAAAAGGCTAATCAGTTTATCTGTTTTTTTACAATGGAGATTACATGTACAATTGGGTTCATAAATATTTGAACAGTGTCACAGTTTTTCTATTTATGTCCCTGTACTCCACCACAGTGGAGTACAGGGACATATGAATTGAATCAGTTTCCTCCTTGAGCTGTTTTTGCCTTTGCAGACCCTTCAGTTTGCAGTGTGTTTGTGTGTATGTCAGGTGACTGTATCAGGTCTTTAAGATCATTGCAATTTTTTACCTTGAGTTGCTTTTGTGCTGCATTTTGGTCTGTTATTCATCTGTACAGTACTTTTAGTACTTTAGTATCAATCCTAGGCAGCACGGTGGTGTAGTGGTTAGCACTGTCGCCTTGCACCGCCAGGGTCTGGGTTCGATCCCCGGCCAGGCTCGATTCCCGTCTCTGTGCGCATGGAGTTTGCATGTTCTCCCCGTGCTTGGTGGGTTTTCTCCCACAGTCCAAAGACATGTAGGTTAGGCTAATTGGCGTTCACAAATTGCCAGTGTGCGAATGAGTGAGTGTATGTGTGTGTGTCTGCGCCCTGCGATGGATTGTACCCTGCCATGTGCCCTAAGTCTCCCCCGTGACCCTGAAAACAGAATTAAGCGGTATAGATGAGTGAGAGTGAGTATCAATTCTATCCATTTCTGCAATTTCACTGGCAGTCACACTGTACATGCCCATACCCCAGCACTGCCTCCACCGTGTCCATTAATGTTGTGATATAATGATTTTTCATGCAAAATCTAAATCTGCCATTTCTGTTCCTGCACTCTAAAAACAACCCAGTTTGGGTTGTTTTTAACCCAGCTGCTGGATAAATATTGGACCAACTACATGCTGGGTTAATTTAACCCAGCAAAATGGGTTATTTATTTAACCCAGCAAGATGGGTAAATATTCAATCCAAATGTAGGTCATATTTAACTATAATGCTGAGTTAATTCTAGGTTATTATTATTTTTATGTTTTACATGTCTATGGGTCAGTTTAAACAGTTTAATTACTTTGATATACTGGTCTATTACAAAAAAAAAAAAACATTTTGCAAACCACACATATATGCAATAAACACCCAATTAATTGTACAAAACATAGAAAAATATTTATATTTATTTTTCAAAAGCACAAGATCAGATAATACAAAACAAGTTCAACAGCGACATCATTGAGATACTATTACTGAGAAGCACTAATGCCTGAGAGCAGTGCTGGTCATTATCTCCCAACATCAGGATGTAGGTGTACGGCCTCGACTTGGTGGAATTTTAAGGTGACGGTTACTGTTACTTACGTACTCACGATTAATTAAAATATCAAAAGGTTCTGAATACTCCAAAAGGTCTATTAATTTAACCTAATTGCAATTATTTAAGTTAACGGTACTCAATGTGTTTAATTACTTTGAGCATTAGGGTTTACAGTGTATAATAAAAGGGAAGCCGATGTCAAATGTGCTATTTAATACTCTCACACATTTACTCTGTCCGTTATTTTTTTCCAAACCAACTCTCTCTCTTTAGCCGATGCAGCCGTGTTGCTTTTTTCATTATTATTGGCTTAAATTCTTCATATTGTGCATTTAAACCTCCAACTCCGCCTCTGTGAAGTATGCCGCTCGCTTTTTTCACTTTGATTTTCCATTTTGACTCGTGAAATCTGCGATCCATTGAAAATGTCTTTATGTAGCACCGTGCACGCGCATTAACTCTGGGTAACCAGTAGGAAGTTGATTAAACTTACTCTTCTCAGGGGGTTTGGAACCGACATACTCATGGTATGCGGGTTGGGAATAAATCAACCCTGAGGTTAAGTTTTACCAAATGGTAAGTTAACTCAGCTTTCTGGAATACCCCCCAGGAGCCAACAATGCCAAAATAATAAACAAATCCCATTAACTAAAGCCACAAAAGTCTACCTACCCTAACAACAAAAACAAACCAAAATACATCAAGTCTTACCTAACTCCCTAACTAGCATAACCAGGAGAAACAGGGGGAAGAGAACAAAAAGGGCATCAACTCCCTAATTAACACTATTTACAGGATACTATTTACAAACTGTACAAATTTATGTACAAAGAGCAATAACAAAATCGAGGTCGAAAAAGGCAGCAAAAGGTCGATACACAGTAAATCAAATACTGCATGTTCATGACTTTTTCCATTCCATCTGCCCCAGCATCATGCCTGTGAGCTGGGCGAGGACACAGTACCTCATCTCCATCACAGCCAAAGTTCCCTATGTTAGACAACAAGGAAGGAATCCTTTGTCATTCTGAATCCAGCTTAGAACAGAATCATGACATGCAGCATCCATAGAGTAGAGTAGGTTTTCCTGGCTATATGGGTTTCAGCCACCACATTCTTCGGTGAGGTTTCAGAAGGAAGAGTGCGGAATATGTTAGACATTTATGAACGTGGTTATTGATAAACCTCTCGAATCACAGTGAAAGCTCACCTTGTCCCAAATGAAAACATATCCTCTTCTCACTCAGCATCTCTCTTCTCACACGGATCTCCTTGGGGAGCTCCACACATCAACAGCTGTATCTGCTCTCTTGCGATAATCTTTGATGTGGCTTTGTGAAGTGGGATGGCTTTGAAGATGGGATGGTTCCTACGTGGCATAATCAACAATCACCAGAATATACTTATGCCCTTGTGTTGATTTTGGGATAAGTAAAATTTCTGAGTTACCGCTATCTATCCTCTAACATTTCTGGATGTTCTACAAGAGCTTTTGCTTGCGTACAGACCAAGGAACTCCCTCAAGGTCTAAATATGTGTGCCGGCTGTTGTAGGTTAAGCTGATCCACATGTCCTGATCCGGTAGATAAGTTGATAAGTTGTGGATGAAGGCGACCACAATTGGGCCCTAAACTGCATCCCGTGCAGCTGCACAAGTTCCAGGTGGTGACCCAGTGTACCTGCAAACCCCTGGCCCGATGGCAGGGACCCTTCACCATTGTGGAAAGAGTTTGGGCCATGAACTACTTGTGGCAAGGTGAAGGGCGCTGACTCAAACTCCAATTCCCTGGTTTTAACAATGTAGCCAATTACGCCACCTCGAGAATTGCGCCCAAAGAAATCAATGACCCCAATTATTAATTCAACTAATTCTCACAGGTAAGTTTACTGAACATGAAAGAGGCGTGGATTTCATACACAAACATGTTTATTTTCTCACAGACAATCATACACAATGTGGCAGCTACATATGACAATACTAAAAGTCTGTTGCAACTACACCATCAAGTAGTGTATGCTGAGAATGATACACAACATCCTAAAATACACAATAATCAAATTAGAGCTGGCCCAGTGGCGTTTCTAGGATTTTCAGTTACCTTTTTCTATGTTCAAGTACAATCAGAAAAATGTAACCAGAAAACAGCAGATAACTTTAAACTTACATTGATTAACAATTTAAACACCACAGCTATGAGGCTGTACGATGGAATAAACTGAGGTGCCAATAATGTCAAACATTTCTGTTAATTCTGTGACAATACTGCTGCTTTTTGTTGGAAACTGGCAGACAAAAATGTGAAATCCTTTCTGATGCGATGACGTCAACCAGTGTTGTGAACACAGTGTTAATGTGCATGAGAGGCTGAACATCTATTCTCACCTGATGCTCATTTGGAGACCTACAGTACCCCCATGTGACTCGAAAAACCTTCCATCTACAGTTAGATATAAATATTCAAACTTTCATCATGTTATCTAGTTTAATTTAGTGTTTTAGCTTCATAAATAAGACAGTAGGTTCTACATTCAACCCCTTAACATTTCAAAGCTACCACGCTATTTATTAAAATTCATTAATATAGACAAACATTGTTTTAATGTAATTAAACAAAGCAATTTAATATCGGTCTTTTTTGTTTGTTTCTATTCAAAAAAAGTATGGGTTTTTTTTATTATTCAAAAGCCCTACTCTAAGGCTAAAAAAATTATTTTACGATTTGTGACTTTATTTAATACAACACAATATTTATTATAAAAACAGGATTTCTCTCTCTCTCTGTAACTCACACTGCTGTACAGTTAAAACGAGAGGCACTGAAAGCTGTCTGTTTTTAATAATTTATGTGCAGAACTCTGTGGTAGTTAAAGTCATATGCAATGTTTTATATAGACAGTCAGGTTTTCCAATTAAAACAGCAGCAGCATGATAGTTTTATAAAGTAGACTACAGGTTCATAGAGGATGTATTAAGGGCTTCATTTTCACTAGAGGAAACAGCTGGTGTGATGTGGGTGAACACAGAAAACTTAGTGTGGCACAGCGATAAAGAATTGCAAGATTTATCATCATAAAAAGCTATGTTGGAACCGATTACGCCACCGGGGAAATAACCCAATTAAGACACACAGGTTTGTAGGCCAGGTAATCCAGAGAGACGTGTGGACAATACTGTGAAATAAAAATAATTTTTGTACAAAGTAATTAAAAAGACTCATTAGCATACAATGCTAAATTTAAGTCAACCGGGCATTTCGTATACTCTACAAAACAGAAAAAAACACTCAACACAAGAAATAAACCAAATTACAGACAGACTTCACAATGGCTGGGACAGGCTAAATGAAGTACTGGTAGTACAGGTGCACTCGTGCATCACACACGCGTCTGCGCGCGCGTGCCTAAGATGGACAAAATTACATTCAATCACACACATCCACAACATAAAACAAAAACTAATGAAAGAGCAAAAGTTCTCTTTACAACAAACACACGCAAACAGAAAAAAAGAAAAAAAAAAAAAGGCAAATAACAATTAAACCAAAGAAACAAATTGAGCTAGATGCTCATTGCAGCGATCATATCAAATTCAGAGTTCTCCAAAGGCTACACAGCACAATATCCGTAAGGATTACAGATGCGGATAGCCGTAGTAGCAGGGCAGCTCCGAACCACTACTACAGCAAGCCATCCAGGATTACACTCCACAGGCACGGTGTAACCGATAACCGGAAGCAGATCCACGAGAGAAAGAAAAAAAGAAAGCGAAACAAAACTAGAAGAGAAAAAACAGCAGCGCCGTCCTCTGTCAATGCGGAAGACAAATGCTTCCGCCTTTGAACGGTTCACCGGCACCGCATCAGACACCCTTATCGCACCAGGAAGAAAAGAACCATTAGTAAAATAAAATGTGAAGGACGGCCCATCACATTGCCACATTAGTAACTGATTAATCCCTCATGACACTTTGTAAATTGTATTTATGAGAAAGGACTGCACTGATGCAGATGTGGCGGGACACCCAGGGTTTTAAGAAAGTGCGACCTAACGATTACGCCACCCTGGAATTTCACCAGGGAATATTTACTGAAAATTTGTTCTCAGAAACAGCACAGGTTCGTTCTCAGTGAGACGGTCAATTTTATTACAAAACATAAAAGATAAGGAAAAGAGCAATTCCACTTTAACATTTAACATACAAGCACATCATACAACCTTCCTACAAGAATGACTGAAATATTCTAAAACAAATGAGCTCCGGGTACACCAGCTGAGGCGTGACAGCAGGCAACAAGGGGCACAACTAGGCCTCCACGGCACCTCACAATTTCATACACCTGTGTAGAAACACTCACATGCGCACACACACAAACACGTGAAAAGGAGACCGCCACCAGGACTACACCCTGCCTTAGGCACTCAGCTCCTGTAACCACAAAAGTATGTTATACAGTTCTCAATGTTATCGTAGACGCCATCAGTCACTTGAACAGAAATACGGCGCTTATTCACACACAAGGAGAAAGCTCTTAATAAAAGAAAACAAATACACTTAACACACATCAGAAGAAAAGAAACAATTCACAAACCCAAAATTATGATAAACCAATAGACAAACAATAAAACCAAAGAAAAGAAATCCAAATAAATAAACATGTACACACATACACACCAAAATAAAAAGAGTCCAACAACATACACAGCTAAAAGATGTTCCAGAGGAGGTACTGGGAGCCAAGCAGTTAGCTCCTGGCTAATGGCAGCAGTTAGCTCCCAGGCAAACAGTTAGCTCCTGGCTAATGGCAGCAGTTAGCTCCCAGGCAAACAGTTAGCTCCCAGCTAATAGAAGCAGTTAGCTCACAGGCAAAGCAATTAACTCCCAGTTAATCGCCGCAGTTAGCTCCCAAGTAAAGCAGCAGTTAGCACCCAGGCAAAGGAGTTGTTAGCCCCAGGCAAAGCAGCAGTTAGTACACAGCCCCAACTGCACAGA
>QMIH01002415.1:60691-71823 GCA_003987875.1 Clarias batrachus | reverse complement strand
CAAAGCAGCAGGAAAAAATACTACCTCAACCACATTTCCAAAAAAAGTTGGAACACTGCAAAACGTTAATAAAAATAAAAAGTAAAGGGTGCTTCATGTTTTACATGCACTTGTTTCTTCAAGTGTAYGTTTATTTTAAATTAATTCCAAARCCAATGTTTGACCAGAGGACAGGTTAWTTACTAATAATGAGGTTTAATACTAATATTGATGCAACAAGTTGATTAAGGCAACAAGGCTACAGTGGGGGCCAAGTGGCCCAAAGAATTAAAACCATCGCCTGAATAACATTGATTATCAGTTATAGGATCATAGGCACCCAAGGGGCTCACCCAGTAACATGGGGACCGTCCGGGCTGATCCCACAACCAACAAAGCACAACTAGCTGAAAAATGTCAATGCTGGCCATGATAGAACACAGTGCCCCACATCTCACCACACACGGACCAGTAGAAAAAAAGGGCCACCGACTAAGCATCCAAACTCCTCAAATCCCAAAATGATCAAGCACACATGCGATTCATCAGACAAACAAGTCTGATCCACACAGACGCCCCACCCTGCAACCCACAGCATCCAAAGGATCATCACAACGCACACCCTGAGGTCTTATGAAGTCATGCCCAGAGAGGCCAGCACTGCTGGAGGGGAACTATGAACTGTTCCCATAAGTTCTAAAAGAAAACGACAGAATTGGAGACACATTGACAGGAAGTAAAACTAATGTTTTAATAAAAAAATTAAGTTTAATTTAAATTTTATAAAAGGTTCAATAATTTGACTAAAGTACAAATCATTTTTAAAAAATCATTTTTTTTCATATAAACTCTAAGAGCAGTGGAGTAATAGAGAATTCATTTTGGTGAGGAAACATGCTCAATAAAACCACTGGGTGATCTGTAAAATTAAATTGATAAGTGTGACACGCTCATGCATTTTGTGTGGATGCCAGACAGCAGAAGCAGTGGTGCAACTCAGAATTTGTCRTTTAATTATTACTAAAGAATTAATTAGCCAGTAAATTAGCTTGGGCAGTACCACTGTGAACTTAGTTTACTTTTACTCATAGAGTAAGTGTAGTCACAGCAWAGACATCCAATTCTGTATGCAAAAGTAGCTGCATGTAGTCCTTTCCTTTATTATTTTTTAAACTTTAGCTGTCACTTCCTGTCCTCATCTCTTCACAATTAGTTTCCCCTGCCCACAACAATTCTTTGTCCTGCTCTTCATAGCTCTTGGTTCTTCTGAAAAGACTCCTAATTTAGAAACTACATAATTTATTTTAGTTTYTAACTTGAACAAGCTCTACTGTATGTGGTCAGGCTTCTAGAACAACAGTAGCTAGCTGACTAGCATCTTTCAAACTGAAGTAGGGGCTTATGTACTGTATAAAGCACTCTTAGGTTAATAATTAGTAGTCTAAGTGAGAAGCCAGTGAACAGAGTCACAGGCCCACCTGAAAGCAAAAGCAAAAAAAAAAAAAAAACACTTCTTTTGTGCGATTCACATATGCAAAGATGAGCCGTCTTTGAGACTTGAATGAGGTTTTAGCCATTTTCTGCATCTTCTCAAATGTGTCTCAAATATGGCTCATTATCTCATAGATAGTTCATATTTGTCTTGTGTGCGACTCACATATTTTTGTTTCCCCAAAGCAGTTTTTCCCACACATAAAGTATACTTGTAATACTTGTAAACTGTGCATTTGGGTTTTCTGATATGTTCTGATATGATCCTTTAAAAATTTTTTTTTTTAAAAAGGTTAGTCATGCGTGTATAGTTAGTTAAAATAAATTAAAATTTAGTTCTTTATATTGAAGAATATATTCTGCTGAAAAAATGTCACTATAYTGCACAATACTGACTCATATACAGTATATTTATTAAAACATAATGCAAAGAATACCTAAATAAAAAAGCTTTGKGGTTTAAGGGCTAGGRTTCTCTGASAAACAGTGCCATCTACACTAAAGAGTGTTTAGTACTTAGTACTCTATACTTCACCTAACTCTTCACATACAGGTAGATGGAGGTTAGTAGGTTGAATCTCTAAAATGAAGATATGTAGATATGTAAGTTGGTAACAACTAAAGTCAATTACAAAATTGCTTTGTAATAGATAAATATTTTATTTCGAAATCTAGCTTGCTTATTTTAAAAAATCCAATCACCAGTTATATTACTGTTGATTACACCCAGGTATCCCTAGTTAATCAACATGGTTAACCATTTACAAATGTGTTCACCATAATGAATTTATTGAAATGAAACTGGCAAATGGCAAACTTACTTTACATTCTGTACAAGTGTCATTACCAATAAAGAACTAAAATACAATATACAGAATATTTTTATCGAAAAGTGAAGCAATGAGTGTACACTTAATATTTGAGACCAAAAATATTTTTTAGTAAACATTTATGACTAAATGTTCAACATTTTTTCATGGCCAACCCAATTAAGCCTACAGTATATATAGATTCTAATAAAGACATAATTTTCCACAATTTCTCCCACACATGCTCCAAGCCTGCAAATGTTTAAGTGGCCAGTGTGTTTAGAGAAGTGTGCAGCGCATCACCAGGCCTCAAGTCAACAAAAACACTTTCCCCATCATCCAGACCTTTAGGTGGAGGTAGCGCCCCACCTACTTTGCCTGCCGCAAATCAAATAAAGACCAAGAAGACCAAGCGGAAGGTGAAAGTGGGTTTTACTTTTTAAAATTAATTATTATTGACAAGGAGTAAAAATGTAAGTTAAAACCACTGTGTTAAAAAAAAAAAAAAACCCGTGGTATACTTAGCTGAAATTTACACAGCTTACGTTTGTTCTTGAATTGCTAAAGGAATTCAAATGCTACCTGTGGGTGGTTTAGCATGTGGATTAGCATATCTAGGTAACTAACACTATTACACAGTTTTTTTTTTAATGGTAAAAATCAGTCAGCTGGTTACAGTATATATTATCAGGCATGTCCTAGGCTAACCAGTGTTTTTTGACATATTAAGTTACATTTTTACCTTTTTTTGTTTTTAAATAATAAGTTAATGTTGCAGTATAATTAAATTTTGCAAACCAGTAGTTTTATTATAGAGAGTTCAGTGTTTAACAGTAGTTACCAGAACATGTAACTTTAGAGACATCAGTTTACTATATTCTATAAATAAAGACCAATATGTTTGTTTGTGAAAAGGTTATATTGGTAATTATATACATTTTACTTTAACTGGGTTCTTTTCAGAAGCATGCCACCTCAGGAGACCAAGAATGCAGGAGAATGTTCCGGAGTCTTCATCAGTCAGGTAAGCACCASCCCATGGGCAAGCTCAAGGCCACCTCTCAACCTTTGGAAAGATGGGAATGCAGTAGCTGAATGGTGTTTAGGTAAATCTTAAATGCTTTAATATATATTTTTTGTTCCATTAGATACTAAGAAACCCCAGGAGTTTCAGACTTTGGACAAACTTGTTGGACAACCACCACAAGAGAAAACTGATGTAGCCGGTGAGAGAMCTTTTCCTGGCATTGCCCCGTTCTTGTAGTATTTACAAACAGCAAGCATCCAATTTTCCTTTAGAATTTTTCATCTCCTTTTTGACTGATTTTTTTCACTGGAAGTTGTCACAATGCTGTGGACTTTGTGTAAMTCCTGTATAGATAATACTATGAGTTGAGCAGTGTGACACTTAATATCTTTGTCAGGTTTTATGACATTTTGTATCATTTAGTGCGTTGGTATGCCTTGGTTTGCTGGTTGTTATATTGTGTGAATTGTAAATTTATTACACTGCATGCTGTTAATTGAGGATTTCTGATATGTTCAATAAAACTATAATATTTCTCATTTGTGTTTCATGCATCTCATTTATATCTGACTTTAATCTCATTATGGTCTTATATACTGTATGGCTCATTTGCTTCTCCTTCAAATGCAGTTCTGTTTCTCATGTACATCTCAGATTTCTCAAATGTTTCTAAAGTATGTCTCGCTTTGTGTCTCAGTTATGTCTCTTTGTTTCTCCTAAGTGGGGTTTAGGAGAAATAGAAAAGACAAAGTCAAGCTTGTAATGAGACAGCTCAATTCAGTCTCATGAGACAAGAAAAAGCTTATTCTGAGCAACAAAATTTTGCTGAGGAGACTCTTAGACTCGAATGGGACAATGGTACAAAGAAATCACGTACATTTGTGAATGACGATCCTGGCCGATGTTGCTTGGAACCCACTGCAGCCTTTCCTGTGAGAGTGGAATGCCTTGAAAACTCGTTGAAAATCAACAGATGCCAACTTACGGAAAATACCAATCTTTCTGTGGGTACTGTACACAATTATTCACCAACACTATTTGCACATTACAGGAACTCGTCTGGGAGTTATTGCCACATTACTTGTACAGTTCTGACCTCACTCAAAGCCATTTTTACATGTTTGGTCCATTAGGAGTTCCAGGGAGGCTAGCGTTTCAAACGTGAAGCAGGTAGTCTGATTATGGCTTTGGCGTGCTGAGAAAACTTTCTACCTTGATGGTATCTAAGCACCAGTGAAATTATAGGATTATTGCATTAGTGTAGCAGGGGATTATATAGAGAAATAAAGGTGTTTTTTACTTTCATAACTGTGTTATGATATTTTGCCCAATCAAAAGTCCTGGTGTGAACACTTCTTGTATTAATAATCCGATAGTCAAGCTTTAAGTTTTCATCCAAGTTGATCTCATATAGAGATGATTTACTGATTCCAGCCATTTAGAAACTAAGCCTTGACTCAATTTTATATTAAATTCCTCTAAAGCTACATAATTAATATACTGATTGAAATTCCTGGCATGCTTTTTTATTGATTGATTTTTTTTATTTTTTTATTTTTTACACCAACTTGAAAAAGGTTAGCGCATTAGCAGCACAAGTCCGCTGGTGCACATGTGCGGCAGTCTGATTAAAATCCCAATAATCCCAATAAACAGTGTTGTCTTTATAGACTTTAAAGTCTTTATACTTTATTGCTTAATAGGATTTCACACCCAGTGACCTTGAGCTTCAGAAACGAGAGTCAAAATACATCTTACTATTCAAAGCCATATTGAAATTTCAATTTAATTTTTACTTTCCCCATTCCACGTCTCCTGCTCATCCCCTGCGACCTTAACCATCTGCATATATAAGCCATGGTACTGTTAGCACGTCTTTCTGGCTACGCTAATAGAAATTTACTTTTCGCTCCATTTGAAGTGAAAGCTAATCAAGAATACATTAACACGCAGATCTTCTGGATTTTATCAGATTTTAAGACCGTCTTGGTAAGACTGTCTGTGAGAACAACATGTTTCGATTTCTGCATAAATCGATGCATGTGTCTCAGTTATGTCTCTTTGCATGTGTCTCAGTTATCTCTATTTGCACCATTGGGGTTTCAATTGCATTGCCAATGCTGGTCTGAATGTCATTTGTGTGAAGAAAAGATACAAATAAAAACAAGAAGTGTTGTAAGCTTTCCTTACTCTCGGTCACAAGCAGAAGGAGAAAAAAATGGAAAGAGCTTTTTGAACAGAGAGATTGCATCCTTCTTCTTTCTCTGTTCTTTATTAAGGTATTCTGAATAAAAGGAAACACAGGAGCCTCTTTCAATAAGATACAATACAATGAAACGCAATGGGGTGGGGGTACCTTAAATAACAAGTTAAAATTTAGACGAAACATTAGCTATTACTCGGCTGGATTTGTTGAGAGCTTCCATTAGCTTTAGAATGTTAAAAGCTAGCAGACACAAGACAACCACTGGGCCTTTTGAAATCCAGAGAAAAGGGACAGTGAGAGTGGAGGAAAGTACTGTATMGTTGAGTTAAGAAAGGTCACAGGGAAAAGAATCACATCATGGAGACAAGCGTAAAGCCCTGGGCAGTTTAGCGCAGCAGTGTCAGATGTGACCATGACGACCCCTTGCTGAGGGTCCGCTAACTTCTCCCGCATGGCTGGGGAAAATCATTCAGAGCCTGACGATCCATCCTGAACTGCTCCTCTGTCATACAGTAAAACAGACATTTCTTTAACATTTTATTACCTGGAAGCTACACACATACATAACTATGAAGTTACATGACTACAACCATGAATGTACTGTATTCCTTCTGTGWGTTTGATTTAGACAAGCGACTAAATCACATGTCTAAAATCCGTAGTGGACAAATTATTTTGTCTACTTAGTTTCATTAAGAAGCTCAAATGACAGCTTCATGAATTATTTGCATGTCCTTAAACCAAAGTCATCATGAATTTTGTTGTTATAATTCTGTCATGAAGTATAACGTGAACAGTTTGACAGAATTTTTTTTTGGGGGGGGGATTTTTACTTATTTTGCTAAAATATTATGGTTGTCTGTTATATCAAGATTGTCTGTATAACAATATTTAATTTGAAAGCAAATTATCCAAGCAAAAGCCGACCTGTCGTGACCAGCCAATTTGTATCAATTCTTTCAGTCATGTCATAAATACAGTAAAGTGAAACTTCTGAATCTGCAAAACAGTGGTTTCTGCGAAAGAACTGAATGTGTGCAGTAGATTTTTGAACAATAAATGCAGAAAACATTTACACACTGTTGCTGCTGTTGCAGTYATCCCTGCTTTCATAAACTACAACTATGCGTTGAATAACCTCTGCAGTGTGATTTGGACGTTGTGTGAATACCTGTGAGCAGAGGTGGAAAGTAACGAGTGTGTGTGTGTGTGTGTGTGTGTGTGTGTGTGTGTGTGTGCGTGTGTGTGTGTATTTTTTTTGTAAAGCAATACAAACCTCATTATTTCATCAGTTAATGACTGGATCTACAGTAATTCTTTCTGCCATATACCACAATTTCCATACAGTTTAAAATAAAACCATGAACCATTCATTTGCTGTACGGCCCGACCCAAGACTGGAATGTAACGCCATATCTAATTTTCATTTGAACTCATACTGTTACAAGCACTGTAACAACTTATACAGGGATTTGTATATCAAATACGTTACATAAAYACACTTTCAAAGTGTAATTTGTGGTAAACTTTAATGTTTGTTTGTTTTGTAATGTTTATGGAAGGAGTGTCCAGTAACAGGTTCCTCCAGTATCAGGTTCCTTTTTGTCTTATTTACCCCAAAAGTTATGGGAACTAGCTTGATGGGCAGACATTAAGGGTAGCTATAAATGGATAAAAACTTATTTGTCATTCTCAACAAATAAAGGAAGCTTCTGTAAAGTGTCTTGATATGCAAGAAAGAAAGTGATTGAGGATGTGCGGTTATTGGAAAATAATAATAATTATTTTAAAAATTATAATAAAACTTGTGGTGCCAACAGTTGCACACATTTTCAGCTTCATCACACCATTGTTGATTATTTGCCTCAAGAGGTTCGTTCCTGAAGTGTTTTATTATTTCCGGGGTTACTTATCCTAAACCTAGACATCTCTTACATCTAAAATGGAATTGTGCAATAAAGTAAAAAGATTATAGTGAGAATAATTTTTTTTAAAAATAGTTCACCGTCTTTCTTATTTTATTGTATTTATAGTACTCATTCTATAGCAGGAGAAATTAATTAATTAATATTTCCTTGACTGTTTTCAAAATCTTTTAGTTTTTCTAACTAAATAATTTAAATTGTATACTTTTACTTTTGCATATAAAAAGTTATTAAGTTTTAGCATTTGTAAAAGTTCTTATGWTAATTCACTTATAAGGTCACTCAGGTTAGTTTTGCGCTGTGGCCAATACAGTGAATGACTGAATAAATATTGGCAAAAATTGGTTGATAAATACCTTTTAACTGATCCTTCTATTACTTCTAAGCATTGTTTTAAAGCTCTTTACTGGACACTATCCAAGCTGGTTGCTCCAGTTTTAATAGAAAATAAAAATAGGACAATTTTTTTTTTCTTTTGGTGATCTCGACGATGTAGTTATTAGTAACTTAGTATTAATAACAAAGTTACTGTTGTGACTAATCGGGAGTCTTCGTGTTCTGGACAATTGTATTCTCACCGATTACCCGCGTTCTTAATGAGTTTATTAGCAACACGAGGGGATGACATTCAGTCCTGACCTCAATTAACAGAAGAATGTCAACAACGCATGAACTCTTTCAGCGTGCATTTTTCAATTTGGACAGTCATTTCCTTAAGGGCCTGATAACAATTGCCATTTTCTTGCATCAAGGCACAAAGATCTGATGACATTCCATATTCGACCTATGTAATTTTTTTTTTTCTTCCTTTAATATCCTCCCTGAGCTCATCGTCGGGTTGAAAGTTACCATAGGAACGCCTGTTTCCAGAGTAATGGGGAGACGGATGAGGGAAAAAAAACGGAATCTCATTTGGAGTCTCTGGTAATGCTACTCGGATTCGATGAAAAATCTCCAGGATATTAACAATTAGAGTGCAATTGATTTGAGGACAAGGACTTCTAATGTTCTTTGGTCTCTTAGAAAATAGAGTATTTGCAGGTTGGAAAGCAAGAACCTGCAGGTTATATGCATATTTTGTAAAGACACACACATTATGAAGTTTTGGACGCCATCCACAAATCTGCATTTACATGCACAGTGTTTTTCAGACACTTGATAACACACTAAGACTCACCCACCAACACTCATGACTGTAAACTCCATTCTACTGAAGGCTTTCCTGTGGTTGAAAATATTAATTTATTATTATTATTTATTGGTTTTATTTTCTTAACTCTTACAAATATTGATACCAGGGAATCCTTCCATAAATATGTTCATTTTGAGGGAAAAAAAAGTACTGTAAGAGGAACGCTCCTCGTACAACTCCATTTGCAAAATGAGCTTAACTGATATCATACCAATACCAAAAAATCAGTGCTATGATTGCTTTCAAATTATTTAATTATATATTTTTAGAAATGTTTATATCTATTATATGATTATACTGTATGTTAATAAAAACGGTAAGTATTTTCATCTCACCAATGTACTGTGCTTAAACTCTAACTCTGTAAAATCTGTTCTCCTTCATTCAGCAACAATTCCATCATACTGTAAGTCCTGGCTTTAACATCCCCTTGTTTAACATGCATAAATGTAGAAATAAATTATTGGAGAAACTAGAATACACTGAGGAAACAAATCAAGGAGAGAGAACTCCATGCACAAAGGACCAGAGGCAAGATTTGAACCATCAACACTGAAGGTGTGAAGTGACAGTGGTAACCACTAAGCCACCATGCTGCCATTTTGATGTTAAGTCAAAGTAATTAAAATAATTCATTATAAGGCTATTGAAAGATTAATTGTAAAGTTTGATAAATATGACAGCCTCTGCCAAAGATGAACCAAAATACATTTAAAAAAGGACTGAAATACTCTTCAAACATTGAGACCAGAGAGTGACAAAAATGTCTCTAGCATGATTAGACATATTACTGTTGATGGTGCAAATACTTTTGAGACCATCACTTGAGCCATTCCAAATGTTAATTACTTTACGTATTTGTTTTGGGTGGCAAAACAAATTTTTTGCTTGATGCTTGATGGGTTTCATTAGGGTTCTCCAGTTTCCTCTCACAGTACAATGACAAGAAACTGTGTCCGTCTATGGGTTGGCACTGCATTCAGGGTTTACCCTGCCTTGTTTTCCGGGACAGACTCCAGGCTCCCTGTGACCCCAAGCAGAATAAGCAGTATTGATAATCAATGGATAATTAATTTTGCTTGCTTTTATTAAAAAAATWAAAATGGTGTAAGTGATTTCAGTCTTGATTATATTGTTTGATCACAGAGAACAAACTAGTTTGCCCATGTCAGCGTGTATAAATTGGATTGAAACTATCCAGCATGATTTATGTTTAAAAAGACAAAACGGGAGCACACAAGGGAGCGCAGGGGGACTGAACCATTACAGCTGGCAGCAGATCAGACACTCAGCGTGTTGCTGTCAGTGATGATGAGTGCTTATATTTCTGTAGAACAACTCAGGAAAGAAATCATCCAAATGTGGCCATATGAAAATGTATGGTTTGTATGCGGAGCGTGTAATATGAAGGATCAAAGAAACAGCATGGTGCAAAATTCAGGACATTCAGGAACTGCATTTGTACACATCAATAACGCTGTATGGAAGAATCACACACTTGCTTGCAAAMACACACACGGAATGCAACTTCATGCCCTTGAAGTTGCGGCTTGCATCAGTTTAAACGATTCTTGCATTAAAGCATCCCTTTGTTCCTATCTACGAGTAAATCATGTTTCTTTCAAATTGACATAAAACATTTAATCAAGCCCTCAACAAAAAAAATTCTATTCCCGAGTATACTTTTTAMGAAATCTGGACAGGTTTTGCTTTGTACACCGATCAACCATAACATTATCACCACCAAACACCAGCAAAATGGKGACATGATCATGGGCTCCCAGGACTCACTCCTCACTACACACCTGTGAAGACCAAAGGCCAGCCCATCTGGTCCGATCCCACGGAAATGCCAATGCAGCACAAATCACTAATAACGTCAATGCTAGCCACGAAAGAAAGGAACCAGAGCACAAAGTGCAACACAGAGGCCCTGTGAAGCCATGACCCAAGGGACCAGAGCGGCCCCCGGTGGCACAAGAAGAACCCAAAATCTTTGTGGTTTTAAGGTTATGGCTAATTAACGTATATAAGCAAAGGCATAAATAAGGCATGAAGCATAAGTACATTACTAGCTACAGTAGTAGCGACTCCCCCATAGTCAATGGCCATTACTGTCAGCCATTCAAGAAAATGTATGCCTCATAAATGTCTCTATATGTTTTCAATTCTTATCGCGATACTGTTTGCCCCCTTTTGAGTTAAAAAGCCATTATTCCATTGATTTATCCACTCTTCTAGATGTTGTACAATCTCAGGTCAGCATGCTCACTACCCCATTTAGCTCCATAGAGTTGTTATTGTACTTATTATCCAAAAAGGATCTGTAGCCCAGTGGGATAGGAATCAATCTGGCACATGCTCGAGGTAGACCATAGGACAGTACAGTTACTGCCAAAGCTACCAATTTTACACCAAATTGGACCAGTTTAAAATTATCCAAAGCCACCAAGAAATCTAATAGATTACGATACAGAAAGGCAACCTGTAAGCAGTGACAAAC
>QMIH01002415.1:38010-52477 GCA_003987875.1 Clarias batrachus | reverse complement strand
ACAAGGCCAAAGACCTTTGTTGGATGCCCATGGTTTTTGGGCCCTCAGACGATACTGCAACGCTCATAGGCATGGTTGTGTTATTGACATTACTAAATGGGCCCAGGAATACTTCCAGAAACCACTGTCGGTAAACACAATCCACAGTGCCATCTGCAGATGCTAACTAAAGCTCTATCATGCAAAAAGAAAGCCATAATTGAACATGGTCCATAAACACCGTTGTGTCCTGTCGGCYAAGGCTCATTTAAAATGGACTGTTTCAAAGTGCCAAAGTGTTMTATGGTCAGACGAGTCTAATTTTGACATTCTTGTTGAAAATCACGGTGATGGTACTGGGGTGCATAAGTGCGTACGGTATGGACAGCCTGCAYGTTTTGGAAGGCACTATGAATACTGAAAGGTTTTAGATCAACATATGCTCCAGATAAGGCCCTGTGTATTTCAGCAGGACAGTGCAAAACCACATACTGCAGCTATTACAACAGCATGGCTTCGTAGTAGACGAGTCCAGGTGCTGAATTGACCTGCCTGCAGTCCAGATCTTTCACCTTTAGAGAGCATTTGGCGCATCATTAAATGAAAAAATACAGACACCTGCTTAAGTTTAAGACCACACACTCTTCAGCAGCTGGAAACCTTTATCAGGCAAGAATGGAACCAAATTCCAACACCAAAACTCCAGAAAAACTTATAACCTCAATGCCCAGACGTATTTAAACTGTTTTAAAAAGAAGAGCAGATGCTACACAATGGTAAACATGGACTCGTTCCAACTTTTTTGAGACGTGTAGCAGTCATCAAATGTGAAATGAGCATATTTTGYGCCTAAAATTTTAAAATGTCTCAGTTTAAACATTTATGTTCTATTGTGAATAAAATATTGGCTCGTGTGATTTGAAAGTCTTTTAGTTTTCATTTTATTCAAATTCAAAAAACGTCTCTATTTTCCCCCAAATTCGGCTTGTGATAATTTATTCCCTTTTTATATTTCTATGGCACCATCCCGTTCCTGAATAATGTATTTCTTTTTTTCTTTCACTCTTTCTGTTGTTTCTTCTCTTTCTTACAGTAAATTGAACCACTAGAAGCAGCTCATGCTTTAAAAAAAGGATCTGAATGAATCATTAAGTTTCTATATATGAACTAAAGTTAATGACACCAAAATCTTTGATGAATACATCATTGTGCAAAGTCAATCATTGACCACTGATAAAAATCAGCATATTTGATCTTCATTAATGATCTTTGGTTATAGTTACTCATGAATGCCGTCATGCTCATGGTCTTCGTAATCAGGAAACACCAGAGACTCATTACTACTTTATGAAACTTCTGTATGATCATTGGCACAATTTCTAGATCTGGATCCGCGTCTTTCATGTCTATTAATCTTTAAAAGCAGCCAGCTGAGAGTACGACTGTACACCTGTCACATCTCACCACAGACAAGTAAGATTTAAACCACAAAGGCAGTGTTGCGGGTTAATTTATTAACAGTCGACAGGTTCTTAAAAGAATTATTAGGTGCTGCAACACTGAGGCTTTGAAGAACACGCCTGGCGCCGGCTGACACTAAGCATAATTTGTGGTGCACATTTATTACTGGACCTATGAATTTTAATGAGTGAGCACAAGACTCCCGAGTCTGTCGGCCTGCAAAATAATGACGATTTTCCTGCTTCTTTTCTTTGCAGAATCAAATCAGAAGTGTGTTTGTTTGTTTGTATGTCTGATTGCTCAAATGTTTTACGAAGTAATAATAATGTACTGTAGCTGATTGTTTCAACAGAGCAACAAAAATGCTCTTAAGCTTAAGCTGGCGTCTGTTTTTAAAGTTTATAGACGTTTATGTCTACTAATGGACAAAAATAAATTGCTATTTGAGCCAGGTAGTAGTCGCACTGGGTGACTTACAGATACATAGTGAAGCGTGACAGTAATAGAGCCCCATCCACTGGGTTATAAACAAACCCTCAGGCTCGTAATGAGATGTAAGAATACAGAGGCTGTGAATTCAACAAACGTGTATTATCAAAGGCTTGCCATTGCCTCCTGTCCATTTTAATGACCAAAAATCATAACCAGACCAGAAATGCTACAGCAGATTCTATAATACAAGAGTTAACAGCTAACACTAAACGAAAGAAGAAAATATAGGGTAGCTTTCAAACCAGAACAAAAGATCAAATTCAGACATACAACAAAACATTGAGCAAAAAACAAAATACATTAAGAGACACAAACTAGACAGTGCAAAAAGCAAAAACATAACAACATGTTCAGAAAACAAGAGCAAAACAGAAAGATAGAACATTAGAACAAAATAAAAAAAAAAATAGACATTGCAAATTTAAAAACACCAAAGCCAAACCTACAACAGACCAAAACAAAACAAAAAACAGTGAATCAAAAACACCCCCCAAAAAAACAAAACATAATGGCAAAGACACAATGGGTAAAGAAACAAACAAACAAACAAACAAACAATAATTAACCATGGCAGGAAACAAAAAAAAAAATGCAACAACTAATAAAAAACACTAAAAACATAATGGCATATTCAGAAACTACAAACTTCCAAGGTACAAAAATAAAATAAAAACCCGCTAAATAAAAATAATTAAGTAAATAATCAGCAAAAAAAAAAAAAAAAAACACAACAGGAAAACACAAAAAATTTGAAAATAGTTCTGAAAAAAGAACATACACACAACAGGAAAAACTTTACACAACAGAAAAAAAACATTCCAGGGGAAATAAATAAATAAATAAAGCAGCAAATCAGAAAACAAAACATTGTTCATATTGGAAAATTGCAGGCTCGTTGCTGATTGGCTACATTGAGTGTCAGTCTGACAGATGGTGGAAAACAGCTGGAGGATGTTTACAGTTAGAGAACATATGCAGCAGGAATATTTGGCTTTCAAAGTGGAGTTGTGACGTTAATGTGGCACGATGTTGATATTAGGTTGTTTTTGAAAATTAGAACGACTGTGATGAAATTACGTAGTTGATTGCATGATGATTGCCTCCAACACATTGTTGCCAAATTATCAAACTGTAACCAAATTAATACCAAACTGATGGTCTGAGTGGGATTCACAACGCTGTATGATATCAGGGTGCATGTAAATGATAACCCAGTTTTACAGTAGAGTAATTTGGGAGCTAAGATTTACCTCATATAAATATTTCTAAAATAAAATGAAATAGAGAGGTAACCATACAACACTAAAAGACGCCTGATGCTATGTACGGGAAGCTGTTGTGTCCATCCCGATCTCCAATAGTAATTCTAAATCCTCTTACATTTAACCATGTGGCAAACACCCTTATCAAGAATAACTTACATTTTTATTGAATTATACAGTACATGTGAGCAGTTGAGGGTTAAGGGTCTTGCTCAAGGGCCCAAACAATTACAACTTAGTGGTGGTGGTGGGGTTTGAACTTGGCACCTTCCAAACCATACTCCTAACTGAAGTGTCCCTGTCCCACAAAGGTTAGAAACGTAAGGGAGCATGGATGTGTTTGAACTTAAAAACAATGCTGTCTTGACAGTGGAAGTCATCRCAATGTCAATATAATCAAACGCTCATACAGCGTTTGGGTTCCTGCTGGGTAATAAATTAATTATTTTGAACATACTGCACAGGGTGACTTACGAATCCATAGTGAAGTGTGACAGTAATAGAGCCCCATCCACTGGGTTATAAACAAACCCTCAGGCTYGTAATGCGATGTAAGAATACAGAGGGTCTATAAAAAATWWAAAAAAGTCTGTAAACACAGATGTGCCACCTACAGGGAGGTGGTTTGTTTTTGTGTTTGGTCTGCTGTTGTGTTCCTGAACATGATGCTGTGTTTTTGGGTGTTCCATTGTGTTTCTGTTTTCATTGTTGTGTTCACAAATTTGCTGTCATGTTTTAATTTTGTTGTTGTATTTTTAGATTTTGTTTCTTTGTTTGTTTGTTTGTTTGTTTCATTGCGTGCTCATTCCAGCCCGTATTAAAGGTCTAATCATGTCTGTTATGGTCAATAATACAACAAAGAAGTTCCTGGTGGTTTGGGACAAGGCTTCACCTTTGTGAGATSTTGTAAGTTATTAAATCAGAACAGTACAGGCAAACCTAATTCTGTTGTGAATTTAGTTGAACAATCCTACCGAGAGGCATCATGCTGAAATGTTTGTTATCTCTGCATGCAGTGTTTTTGTTTTTGTTAAATATACACTTGTTTCACGCATCATTCAATCAGCATAAAATGAGCACAAAGAACTGTTTCAGTGGCATTACGAGACCTATAAATGAAATATGAAATGAAATGAGAAAACATCCTGAACTTTGCACAGTTCTCATCTGTAATCAATAGGGATGTGCATTTTCATGTGTTGCAAGACCTTTCCATCCAAGTATCCCCAAGTCCATCATCACATATTTCCACAGCAATATTATTCTTTTTTTTTGCCATGTTGTGAAATTACACTGTGCTTTGTAGCTGAAGCAAAAAAAGGACATTTCAACACAGGTGGGTGAAGCTGGGGGCTGTCCGTGCCATGCAGCCACCATGATGTGGTTACTGAAACAGCGATATGCTTTACAGTTCGGCTCCCGGWTTCTACAAGTTTTTGTGTCTCATTTTCACTCCAGTCCTTGTACCTGAGTAGGTTCAGAGGAATGTTTTTGTTTGTAAAAAATAAAAATAAAAAAATATCTAACTTAAGGCATGAACCAGCGAGAAGCAGGTTTAGATGATGACAGATGATTAGCATACAGGTGATGCTGAATACTGAGTGGTTGGAACAGACGAGAGGGGAAATGAGGTTGCTGCAGAGGATGTTACATAAACAATAATTTTTTTAAATTGTATCTTTATACACTTTGCAGTCTATTGGGGGTAAATGATTTGTTCCTATTTCTTTCATTTAAATCACTCACTCRGCTTCTATATCACTTAATCCTGTATTCAGGGCYGCGGGGGGCCTGGAGACATAGGGCACATGGCGGGGTACACCCTGGACAGGGTGCCAATCCATMGCAGGGCACACACTCATATACAGTACACACACTCACACTACRGCCAATTTGATAATGCCGATTAACCTACATGTCTTTGGACTGTGGGAGGAAACCCACCAGGCACAGGGAGAACATGCAAACTCCATGCACACAGAGACGGGAATCAAGTMTGGACCCTGGAGGTGCGAGGCGACAGTGCTAACCACTACACCACCGTGCCGCCCTTAATTTAACAGTATACTTTATTGTAATATGAAGGAATGGGATGGCTCAAGACTTTTTCACAGTGCTGTATATATTAGTACAGCGTATATATGATTGTACTGTATATGGTACAGATGTGATATTCGATTTACTATAAAATTGCACACAAAGCTAATGCACTCAAAGAAGTTGCAGGGCGTGGCGTAAAGGCTAACATGCTTCCTCAAAAAGAAGAAAAAAAAAAAGTTTAAGCAAGGCAACTGGATCTTTGTAGACTGCTGCTCATCACAGGATAGTATAACGCAGGATTAGCACTGTCTAACCTCTTTTGCATACTCACTACTGACTTGCTTATGTCAAGGTTATTTTGGTCAAACATTTTCCATCAGATAATCAGTCAAAGTAACATATAAGCTAAACTGCTTACATTTTCAGASTAATTTTATCAACAATTACATTCTTTCTTTCTTTCTATAACACATATAAACAACAGCACTATTTTATGCCTTGGTTCCAGCATCCTTCCCTCCTCTTGTTCCAATTATTACCTGCGTCTCAAATGAATGGGTTGCATCCTTTGAAGGCTTCATTTGAAAACCAGTTATGAAACAGCATTGCGACTAAGGCTGTCTCATTTCCAGGGTCAAGATTCATGARGAACAGACAATGTCAAACATGGGATGCAGAGAGTACACTTGCTAATGTACAGTAGTGTAAGTACTGGGTTTTAACTCAATCAAATACCTACTACTAAATATGAATATATATTAAATATTAAATGTTAATAAAACACTAGGGGCCTTACATGAAATCCGCTCTCAGAGAGACTGGTCTCAGAGTGCTAGGCAAAAGGAGTGGCACTTTATCATGCGAGGGTAAGGGAGGAATCTCATACGGAAATAAAAAATCCTGCGTAGACCAAACTGTCTCATTCTGGTTCAGCATTCATGGTTTATGTAGTCAGTGAAGGCCACAAGACTACAAAGACCACACAAACCTCTTCCTTCATTTCGAAGGATGCATCCCTGAATTGAGACTCTGCTATTACAGGTATGTCACATGGCACCTCCCAGTTATCTTTGCCACTTTTACTATGCTACATCGCTATAAACGTAACCAAAGCACCAATCTTTGTACGTCCTCCATCAGACACCTTAAAACCTGTCAGTTCAATGTGCTATTGACAGTCTGGCACCTTGGGACAAATTCTCGATGTGTAACGCCGCACATGCCGAAAAGGACGATGGGCATGCACTTGTTTGAGCTGTGGGCCTGTCTAGACTTTTTAAGTCATAGAGAAGACAGGTTCTCTCACTGTAAAGTTTGTTGTTGCTTTGTCTCAGGGTTGTACCCATACACCCAAGTTCTTCACTGGTAATGATCCTCAACATGGAGGACAGGGTCAGACTTCAGAGTTCTTGGAAGACCTCTACATGATGTTACTTTTGCTCCTGGGGCAGCAGCCTGGGGACAAACTTTGTTCAAATCACATATGAGGAGTGCCTTGACTGTAACATATGACCCATAGACAATATCAGCAGTGCTGTGGATTGTTCTCTTGCGATCAACATGCACGAGTTCCTGAATTGTTTAGACATTTTCGGGCATTGAAGCGCACTCTTGAAGCGTGCATGCCACTCAAAACACTTCGAACGACTCATTGCAGCATCCCTGTAAAATTGCCGAATCATGTCCAATGTCTCTGTGGCAGATTTGCCCATTTTCATACAGAATTTAACGTTTAAAAGTTGATGTCCACAGGACGATGTCTTTTGGTACACGGACTTATCAAGGTTGGTGCTCTCTGTAACTGTGTCTGCAGCCTTGTGCTGTAATATGTTGGTGTGTTACAAAACTCAAAWTTTTTTGATACCCATAGTATAGCTTTAAAGAAAACCACAAAAATTGGGCATCTGATCAAAATTTCTAGTCATAAGTTGAAAGTAATCTAAACCTTGAAAGGTCTGTTTAGAAACTGTAAATAGATTTGACCAAAATTCCACAGAAATGGTTGTATTTACTTTTTCATCTTGTCTAGTTTATCTTTCTGTAGATCGATACTACTGAAGTAAAGACTTAAATAAAAAAATAAAAATATAAAGAAATCAGTATGAGGGAAGAAGTCTAAAACATTTATAATTTATTATATTGATGATATTTTGTGAATTACAATTTAATAAATCTGCAAACGCCGTTAAACAGCATAAAGAAATATAGACTTTGGGGATGTTGACAGCATCTAAAAACTTATTATCTTTAAGGGGTGCCAATAGTTTAGTTGTACAGTTAATATTGTATAATAATTTTTGTCTAGTTTCTTTACTCTTGCCAATGCTTTATGGGTTAAACTGTATGGTTTAAAGTTTTAGATTTAGATTTGTATGTATAAATAAAATATAAAAAACAAGGATTTAAGTTAAAACGTTATTTGATCGCTACATTTTCAGCCAATATTTTTTATTTCAGTTTTAAATCAAATAAAGATTTTTTTATAACGATGATAAAACTAATTGGAGCTCCTGGGGTTAATATTTATAATGAGCCATTTAAAAGGTAATCTGATTTTATAGAACTATTAAAGCAATAAGAATGTGCAATAAAATGCTGAAAGTTTCAGTAAAGTAGAGCTTTAGTTTTTCTTTTATGACGTGAGGTCAGAAAAGATCTACACAACAAAGTCAAGAAGCGACGCTGGAGGATTTCTGACCCGTCCGCAATTATATTTCACTGGATTTAAGCAGTAAAGGAAGCTCTGACACAGCTGAGTAAAATTCCACAGCTATCATTAGAGAGCGCACCGTTAATGGAGCTCGTGTTGGCAAATTGGCTCCGAGTTCTCACACAGATAAGAAGGATATCTTTAATTTCCCACACAGCTTGCTCATTTTAAGCCGTAACCCTGTAGGGTGCTAAAATGCGTCATTAATTCTATTTGAGGCAGTGTTAGCGATGAGGATTAGCTCATTTGTACAAACCACTACTAGTTGATTTCTGTCAGGAAAGGCACCTTGTGTTTACTAGGAGAAAGAAGCCAAAATATTTCAAGCCTGAGCAGTCAAACTGGGCTTCATACTGTATACTTAAAAATATACTAAAAGTGTGTTCAGTATACAAAATAGACAAACAAACAAAAAAGTAAAGCGCAAACATTGAAAAAACTTCACAACTAAACAAACAGAAACAACCACAATACGACTTACATTTCACTTGCCACACACAGGTCTGATTACTGCCAGACCTGTTGAATCAAGAAATCACTTAAAACAAAAAGCAAAAGATCTCATAATGTAACACATCATACCACAATCTAAAGAAATTCGAGAACAGATGAGAAACAAAGTACTTGATATGTCACAAAGCCAGTTTTATCTTTTTATGAGCCCTATTTTTCCTGTTGTACTGTAACCCGACAATATTTGGTTATAACATAACTTGTTATAACATTAATTTTGAATGTAAAAACAATTTTTTTTAACAACATAGTGCTTAAACAATAACATGCAAAAAAAAGAAAAAAAAATCTGAATTAATCTATCTCTCTCTCTCTTGCTCACTCAATTACTTTGGTGGCAACAATGTGCTTCCATAGCAACATGCTAAAAAAAAARAAAGAAAGACAAAAAACCCTGAATCAATCTTTCTCTCCCTTGTTTGCTCACTCACTCATATGTGCGTGCATTGACATTAAACAAAATTAAAGGTAGTGTACAAGTGAGCAGGCGGTTCTAGTGCGTACTATGCAGAGGTGGAAAGTAACGAATTACATTTACTCGCGTCACTGTAATTGAGTAGTTTTTTTGTGTACTTCTACTTTTTAAAGTAGTTTTTAAAATCTGTAATTTTACTTTTACTTAAGTATGTTTTGTTTGAAGTATTGTAAGTCGCTACATTTTAAATCATATGCTTTATTCATATACATTTTAAATCATATCATTTACTCATATTCATTTGAGTAAAACAAATGAATGAAAATGCAAAAATAATAAAAATCTTATGCTTTGTATACATGCTTTGTTGCGCTCGCGTGTCTGTATCATCTCCTGGTCGCGCGCCGCTCCAGACTCCACTTCAGGTTTTCTGACTGTTTCCCCACATCGGCATCTAACTGACCTTCCACACGGTCACGTCCGCCCTGAAAGTGACGTCATCAACCAGCGCCACCATATATAAACCGGAGAGAGACGCAGGAAAGAGGAAAGAGATTGTGATTTTGGCGTTTTGGTATTTGTTTGTGTAGTCAGGTTTTGACTTTTTGCCTCCCAATGACTTGATTGATTATTGCTTTGCCCCTTTGCTTTGGTTGGTCTTTGTATATATTTGTAGATAATTTCACTGTATGTTTGTGCATTCACCAGGAGTAGGGGCGTGGCTGCCATTTATTTTGGGAAGAGGGAATTTATTCACCGTTTTTGGTTTAGGGAGTCAGGGAAGGTTTTTTAGTAGCAGGTAATCTAGCTACTAAATATAAATACCATTTAGTTTATTATTTTGGCCTGGGTCCACCCTGAATCTGATCCTCCTCCTGTTGTGTGTGTCTATTTTTTTGTAAAGCAATACAAACCTCATTATTTCATCAGTTAATGACTGGATCTAGTTCTTTCTGCCATATACCACCATTTCCATACAGTTTAAAATAGAACCCTGAACCATTCTTTTGCTGTACGGCCCGACACAAGACTGAGACGCCATATTTAAGTGACCACATTCATTTTCAAGCACAAGAAAGACAACAGCTTTATTATGCAAAGGTGTTCCTTCAGTTTGAGATTTATATCTGCTCATCTGATCATCCCACCCTGGCTGTAAAAAAAAAAAAAAAAATCAGTAACGTTTACTGAGCTACTTTTTACTTTTACTTGAGTAGATTTTTATAATTGTAACTTTACTTGTATCTGGCCTGGAATCGAACATGGACCCTGGAGGTGCAAAGTGACAGTACAACATAGGGCACCTAGATATCATGATAATATTTTATTGGTGGTCACATCATTATGGCGATTCCCATCCCTATTAATTAATGAATTCAACATTAGTCCACCCCTAAAGAAATCTTTTTTTATTGAAACAAACAGAGSCTGATTCCAGTGGTGTACTATACATGGGGATGTCCACCCCTTTTACTTATAAATGTATATGCCTGAAAGGTCTATACTTCAAACAGGGGAACTTCTGGAGAAAAAAAAAAGTCAGACATGTGACCTTGCTGTGATGTTGACCCTGTCTAGATCAATACCAAAATCTGTTACTTCAAAGATCATAAGCCGTTTTAACATGCCTGGTGAGATCCAGGAGAACAAAGGATGGATGGTGTATAGATGTTCATCAGGAGATGAACCAGGGAGAGAGAGAAAGAAAGAGACATAGAGAGATATTGAGGAAGAGAATGTGGGAGAGATAACACATTAATAAAAGGACCAAGAGGAAGATAGGTGCAAAAGTGAGTTAACATGTTTTATATTAATATATAAATTACTATATAGTACTATATATTACTATACAGTACTAGTCATCACTGAGATCTCGCTCTTACAAGAAGCTGGGGCAAACCACAAGGTGTCAAACCCGTAAAATAGTTCCTTTTGCTTGTAAATTAAGAAACAAATAGGCTTGAGAAAAGAGTAAAGAACAGGTTGATGGCAATAAACTGGAATAATTCATATTCATAAGCTGAAAAAGTAAGCAAGACCATGAAACATGAAAAGGCTTTCAGAGAAATCACTTCTTAGGTTTAGAAATAGGAAGCAACAATAAGACCTCGCAGTGTAATGTTTTGTGTAATGTGAACACACTGGATAACTGATCAATGACAGGACAGGGGTAGAGACAGAACCAAAATTAAAAAAAAAAAAAAGGCACATGGAGAATAAGTGATAATTACATGCAGTGTAGCAAAGGTTAAACTGATCGGTATGTTTCTCCACGCTCAACATGACAATCATCCCTACACACGGCACATTTAAAATCCACGGCTGGTGACAGAAAGCTGGAAGATGCCCTTGATATTTCCTTCAGTGAAGGATTCAGAGTAAGTGTTGGGGTATGGGTGTATTGACATGTTTGGAATGAGAGTTTAAGATGCTGCCTGTGATTAACAACCTTAACATTTAAACAAGCAAAAAAACAACCTCGGTGAAGGACAAAGTGTGTTTGCAACCTTGTGCTCGGTCAAAAGCACATCAGCGCAGACCCCATTCAAACAAATCCACTAGTGTCGGTGGATGTAATTCTTTATAATGTAATTGCTTGACCTCCAGTAAGAGTGCAAGCCTATATCTGTACGTGTGAAACAGTTTGCCGCTCCCTCTCCTTCGCCTCTCATCTTTTATGTCTCCGAATTATAGATTTGTGCTCCGAGAGTCCTAAACGCCACTCTGAAGCCGATTAAATATAGTTACTGATTAAGGCAGACGGGAACATGACCTACATGCATAACTTTTCTCCGGTCTGCTCAGGAACACGTCCGAAGCTTTACAGCTGGGAAAATTGCTCTAATTATAATCATACTTTAGCACATGGACAAAATCTGTAGTGGAACTCAGACAGCTCTAGACTAAGATTCCTCTCACCGTGAGAGCTTAAGCCTAAAAAAGAGACCCTCTGCTTGATAAATAGACCCTCGTTTCCCCAGACAGCCCCAGTATAATATCAAAATCATGCAGCTGAAGAGCCTAAAATAGCCGAACCACCTGGGAGGAGATCCATGCTCATCAATCTCCCAGTTGCTGTCCCGGAGACCGGACGTCTGGCTATGCACACAATCACCGTTCTTTTTATCAGCCACCTGAGCTTGATTTAACGCCGCCGTTCCCTGAGAGCGGAGGTGTGATTACATAGTTTCCCAGACCTCTCTGTCTCATTACCTTTACCTGGAGGCTCCCAATGACATCCAGCGTGTGGCCAAATGTGCCATTTGTAAAAGAAAAAAAAGAAAAAAAAAMCTGATGAAGTGATGGAGATGGGTTGTGTAAGGAGTTTCTAAATAATTAAAAAACATAAGAGATTGCTATGAACAATTTCCCACTGGACGTTAGTAGTACAGTATGGGTAAGTAGTCCAAGTTATTTAAAAAAAAAAAACATGTTGGTAAATTCTCTATTCTGATTGGGCTTGATTCATTTTCTAGGACAGACACTTTTTTTTAATGTTATCTTTTCTACGATAGCAACTTAACCAGGGACTTCTAAACACAAAAGATCATTCTGTCAAAAATAAGCATTTTAAGGTAGGGTAGCACGGTGGCTTAGTGGATAGCCCTGTTGCTGTGCACATCCAGGGTCAGGGTTCAATTCCTGGCCAGGTTCAATTCCTGCATATGTGTGCATGGAGTTTGCATGTTTCAAAATGTGAAGATGAATGAATGAGTTGCTTGCTCTGTCCGCTGTGCTGCAATAAGGTTACATCAGTAGAGTCACGGTCAAACATGCAAGCGCAAGAGTGTAAAAAATTCTTAGTTTATTAATAGCTAAAATATGTTTGGTCATTTGTTACTTCAAAGATCATAAATCATTTCAGCATGCCTGGTGAGATCCAGAAGAACAAAGGATGGAAGGTGTATAGATGTTCATCAGGAGATGAAMMAGGACGTGTTAGCTCAAGGGGGGGAAAGAGAGAGAAAGAAAGAGAATGTGGGAGAGTTAACATATGAATATAAGGTACAAGAGGAACATGGTGCATGGGAGAGTTAAGACCTTAATTGTTCCTCAACTGAAAGAATTCTATACAGCATATAGGCAAAAGTATGTGCAACCCTGACCATCACACCTATATGATCATCTTCCCAAACTGTTGTCAAACTTTTTCCTACTGAGATTTGTTACAGTTATAAAATCGCTGGCTTTGGCAGCTTTACTGTGTCCTCTTCAGCAGCGGAGGAGGAAACAAGTTTCTTAGTATGCATCTCTAGTTGAATCCTAAATGCTGTTACACTATTGACTTTTAAACTTTTAAAAATGGCGACAAACATAGATAAGAAGTAGAGCAGAAGATTGTGTATTGATCTTCGATTCGATTAACTGATAAGCGCTTCATTAATTCGCCAGCAATTTGTCGCGGATAGCTCGGCCTAAGTGGAAGACGCGTCCTCACTTTCTTTGGGACAAACAAGAAGTGCAAGGGAAGAAAACTGTCCTGCATGGAGTCAATTAATGCAATTTAAGTTATTATACTGTTTAATGACATGCTCTATATCAGAATCAGGATTTAATACACTCGAAGAATGGTTTTCAGCAGGTATAACACCATGGGAGGTACTATTTTAAAAGTTTTGGGCAATTTTCAGTTTCTATAACTATGTCTTTTTTAGAAGATAATTATTTTTTATCTGGTTAAAAATTGGGATTTAAGATGAATATTAAATAAAAACACACTTTCATGTGATTTCTTAATAATTATCTCTGAAAAAAACTATTTATTATTACTGAACATTTAATTACACTTTATTTTTAATTAAAAAATAAATATATAAACACACACACATAGTAACTATCCAATTAATCTAATCTGCATGTGTTTATACTGTGTGAGAAAACAGGAGTACTTGAAGGAAAACCACCAAGCACGAAGAGAACATGCAAACCCTGCGCACACAGACCAAATCGACCCCTCGACCCTGGAGGCGAGACTACAGGCCTAGCCAGGAGGGGTACACGACAAATCCATCACACACACATATACACACTCATACACACACACTACGGCCAGTTTGGGAATGCCAATTAACCTAACCTACATGTCTTTGGACTATAGGAGGAAACCGGAGTACCCGAAGGAAACCCACCAAGCACAGGGAGAACATGCAAACTCCATGCACACAGAGACGCGAATCGAACCCGGACCCTGGAGTTGCAAGGTGACAGTGCTAACCACTACACCACCATGCCGCCCATTTTAATAGGACACAATAATTACAATTTTAATTAAATCAAGAAATCCACAGTATTATGGATGCCTCCAACCATACAGTCGTATGTATTTACTTTAGTTTATTTTAGCTTTTTTAAGTAAAGGACATGCACTGATTTTATAAATTATGAACAAAATAATAACAATCCATAAATGTATGATGGTGGGAGTATTTTATAACTAAAATTAAGTATACTGTATGTACTGCATTTGGCCAGTAGAATTTAAGAGCAAGATATTAGCTGTAAGTTAAAATTGTGCATATTTTATATTCTTAGAGTTATAGAATGTATTCTTGTTATATATACAAATACAGTATATATTATTATTATTATTATTAT
>QMIH01002415.1:2008-25885 GCA_003987875.1 Clarias batrachus | reverse complement strand
AAAATGTCAAAAACAATGCCTTCTTATTTTATGAGCTATGGCTGTGTACAGTAGGTCAGAGGATGAGACTGGTGTGTGCTATGCGCACACAGAGATTTTGGAGGAGACGGATGGCACGACTAAAAAGCTATCTACTTCCGTTCCCAGGTACGACTTCTGTGATTCGATCTGTGCCTGAGGATGCTGTTTCGTTCACAAGATCACCTCTTCAAGCCGACTCAGGCGCCGTTCCAGACTTTGGAACGATTGTGTTCWCACTGATCAAAATAAGCCAATGTGAAAACGCCCAAACTTCCAAGTTATATGGAAGTTAGCAATTATATTAAGCCATAAAATAATACATAATTGTAATGACAGTTGTAATGCAGGTCTGCTATGCAAGCCAAACCTCTAGCTGTCTGCTATGCATCACGTTAGCTAACCAGCTAACTAGAATTAATGTAGCTTAACTTCCCTCAAGAAATGTTGGAGTTGATGTGTAGAGTTCAATGAGATGCAAAGTAAAGTTGTGCATAAATGCCTTAATTAAGGATAGACACCTTAGCATTTTATTCAAGCTAAAGCTAAGTTCGTAAGCTTGTGGTAAAGGAGGAGTGTTCCAACCAACAGCCAGCCTCTGTTTGTTCACGCGTTTATGGGGTTTAGGCAGATCCAGCTTTTGCCAAGATGGTGACGACCAGAGCTCCCACAGTTGTGCTTAAAAAAAAAACACTCTTCAGAAAACATACAGGTGACAACACAGAGGTTTATTCAGTTCAGTTTAGGTCTATGTATTACACCTACTAGCATTTGATCTAAGTTGAGCAAAATGCCWACGTTTGCCTCTTGAGTGGCCAAAAAATTGTTTGCCTTGTAATATTGCAAGTTTGAATCTTGACTACACCACAGTCATCTTGAGTCAGGAGGGTGATTGAACAATGATTTTGACTGACCAACATTTTCTGGACAGTGACAGAAGCCAATCACAATCATCTGTGGGTTTATGTATATGGAAGGAGGTAGATAGAGTGAGTAAGCCCTCACACCTCAACCCATTTTAGTAGCTCAAGTATGAGAGCAGACACTCATCTGGTRAGGGAAGAAATAATATGTAATATATAGTAAATGTATAATTAATTAATTATATCATTAATTATATAAATATATAATATATTTAATATGTTTGGAAAATATATATGTTTTAAATGAGATCTTGGCCAAACCACCTCTGCATATGTTAATTTCCATTGTTCGGTGACTGGTGTTTGGCCAAAGGTGAATTGGCTTGGGTTATGTTTGTGCAGGCACATTAGTACCCTGAGGTTACTGTGCCTTTTCCTTTTCTTTTTATTTTTTTTTATATAATTATTTTTTTCAATCATGTGAAGAATATTTTTGTTTTAATAGCAACCTATCCATGACATATTATTATCTACTAAGCATGGCATGTAATTGAGAACCTCACTGCTGACCTGACCTTATACAAACACGAGAAAAAAAACTAAACTGGCAGTTAATTGAGGTAATTTAAATTCTGCTACTTCCTGCCTAACAACCTTTAACAACACGCCAGTGTAACAATTAGTTCTGCAATTACCAGAAAACAAACAGCGTGATAATAATGCACAGCCCTGCTGCTAAAAAAAAGCTTCCCTTAGGCTACGTTTGAAATATCAATAACGTTTCTTAAAACATTGGATGGTGTTGAAATTTTAATGATAACCTGTTGAATTACAAAGAACACTAGAGACAGAAGTGCATATGGTGTGCGTTTGTTCCCACAGGCAAAATGGTTGTGGAAAATTGCTATTGGCATTAAAATGGGGATGCAGTCAAACCCAAAATATCTACACAAGAAACTAAATCAAACAGTGTAGAAAATAAAGTAAAATGTAATGAATTAAGTAAATATCCCATTAGACAAATGATTTTTGAACCTGAAAATCATAGAAATTATTTAGCTGTCATACGTTAAGGCGGAAATGGTCAAAATGTGGATTTATTCTTTTCTGCATTAAGTTTGTTATAAAAAAAGAGAAAGCTAAAATTACAGTAAATTGGAGATACTCAGACGTCTTATTTAAGCAAAACTCATGACAGCTGCTTCAGAAACAACTCTGAGATTGTGGACGATGACATTCAYGCTGAATATATTGTTTTATTGCCACCCAATCATACAAAACATGACCCTTCATCATTCTCGTCTCTGCTATATTATCCCTGACTGAACATGACAACATGAATCTCAAGCATTGCATCAAGTAATCCGATTTCTTAGTTTGGGTTAAACCTCGACTCTGAGGAAATTTGTCTATGACACACATTTAAGTTGTGTGAAAAAAAAAAAAAAGACAGATCATTTTCCAGGAATGTCAATTTCATGTGGTGGCACATTGTCATCTTGCACCTCCAGTGTATGGGTTCGATTCCCAGTCAGGTTAGATTCAAGCCTCTATGTGTATGGAGTTTGAATGTTCTATGTGTGCTTGGTGGGTTTCTTCCGGGTACTCCGGTTTCTTCCCAGGCCAAAGACATGCAGATTAGGCTAATTGGGGTTCCCAAATTGCCTGTAGTGTGTGTGTGAATGTGTATGTGTGTGAGTCCTGCGATGGATTGGCACCCTGTCCAGGGTGTACCCCATCTTGTGCCCTAAGTCTCATGGGATAGGCCCCAGGCCCCAGGGACCCTGTATACAGGCTAAAGCATACTGTATACAATGAGTGGGTGAGTCAATTTCATGTTTCATGAAAAACAGATTTGTCTCAGATCATTTCCCGAGTTGGTCAGTGTATTCGTTTCGTACAGCCTTGCTGCCATCAATCACCGCGTAGCATTTTCAGCTGTAATGGGAAATACTTAATCCTCTTAAAAACGTTGTGTTCTATAGGATTATCCTTGGCACGCTCTGTTTAGATTCTCACAAAATGGWTGACACAGTTATCATGATAGAGAAACCTGAAATCCAGTTAATCTTTAATGTGTTCTATTCTTTATCTAAGAAATCGTCCACCAGTGGCATGCCTAACATCAGGTTATTTGCTGTTAGAACTAGTCTTAAGGCATTTTCTTTTACTGAGTGAAAACATTACCACAAACAGTCATTGCACACCTTTTTTTTTTCTTTTCCTTTTTCCCTCACTGCAATTATTGCTTGTTGCTTACTGTATAATTTGTGAACTGACTGCTGCAACAATGCAATTAATGGAATTAATAAACTACTCTTTCTATTTATCWAATTTTTTTAAATACATAAAAATACATATATGTGCACAAAGCCAAGAATTTGGTAMGGTGRGAGATATGCTTAGAGAAAGACCAATTAGAGATTGGGAAACACAACTCAGCTACGTAACWATTCTTTTGTGTGGAAATTCATGTATCAACACAGCGACATCTAATTTTAAAAAATCTCATTTTTGTATTTTTTAGATTTAAATGTTTTCCAATTTCCTATGTTAGTATTTGTTGTGGTAAAATGTTGCTGTTYCTCTATAATCCTACAGGTGACACACTCTAAACTATTCACACATTGGGAGGCAGCACAGCATAGCTTGTGGTAGGGCAAATTTATTTGTGTAGAACTATAACAAAACCTAAAGTAAATGTAATATTGTTTCATGATACTTCCAGAACCGCAATCAGAAATCCAATCGGCATCTATGTATCGTGATAGTGAACCTGGTCATTATAACAATGRACACGGTTCCTGGAGATTCCCATCAATGATATCCAGATTACGTCAGACATAAATATTGTGACCAAGTTTTCACTTCAGTAGTCAGCTCTAGTCACACATTTTCAGGTTAACATGGCTGTCATTCAAATACACACTAATTTGTAATAACATACAGTATATTACATTTTGACCACACATCTAGCATCACTAGCAGGTAGCAGGTAATGCTACTGTTTAACCAATAAAGAATTTCTTCATAAGAACTCATTCTTCATAGGAACGGTCATGACCGTCCAAGATATTTAAATTGACTTCTCTTATAAAGCTCTTCAGTGCTCTTATACTGTACCTAAGCAGTACATATACACAAAGGCAAAGCCTGTACTGTGTATCCTCCAGCAGTCATGTCCTTATTCGGTCTGCTCGCAGCCCAGTAAATGGCAGATATCGTGAAGGTTTATATTTGTTAGCAGATGTAGTGGTACCCACTATTACTCACCCTGACAGCTACTCATACTTATTGCGCCTTTGTGAAGCCACAGTGTATGCCTTTGCTTCAGCTCTCGTTTTCTTACAGCCATTATGCCTTGGTCCATTTGCCACTTTCCCACATCACATAACAATAAACACCCTGTGTATGAAGGTGTGTGTGAATGACAAAATGCATTACATCTTCTGTGGTATATGCTCTAAACTCGAAAGAAGGGGTGTTTACTGTATACACTATGATGGATTGTTCTGATTGCAGATCATAAACATACACAATAGTCAGTTTTAAAAGTACAAGTAGCTTCAGTTTAAGAACAAATAAAGTCAGACTTTAATAAGGAATAAAGCTCCTGGTTATTATAAGAAAATAATCAGTAAAGTATATGATGCAGAGATATTGTTATCAGCCTGAAGYAGAAATTGTTTTACAACTCTAATTCTACAAAACAATTCTTTATACTTTTTTAAATATTATTTAATATAATATCTAATCTTTATTCCCCAGTTAGTTTGGTTAAAATGTTAATTTTGAGATCTTGTACAGTGTGAGAAGTAATAATGTTAGAATACTAAAAATGACACAGTCCAAAATCAGACTGTTGTTAACTACAAACTATCCAAAGAACCTCAGAGGAACCCAGAGGTTCTCACATAGGAGGAACTGGCACAACTTTGGCATTCCTTTCCACACTGGTGGTTCTAGGCACCCAGAAGGAATTGAGACTCAATAGTACATTACAGACATAGGCAAAAAAAAATTTTTTTTGCACATTTGTTATTTGCACTTACCCCAGCGTGGTCATTGTGACAATTGTGTACCAGAAAGATGCTGGAATGCTAGTGAACTTGCTTGAGCTTGATCCCTTCTCTGCGTAGAACATAACCGTGGCAAAGATGATGATGGCCATCGTGAGGGAGAACAGAAGAAAGCCGAGCTCTGAGGCACAGCTCTTAAGTGTGTATCCCAGGATGCGAAGGCCCTGGGAATGGCGTGAGAACTTGAAGATGCGGAAAACGCGGAAAACACGCAATGTGACAAAGGCGCCGCTCACATCCTCATTGTCGGTCATGACCAGGCCAATGTAGTAGGGCAAAATGGCCACAACATCAATGATACTCATAACCGAGCGCATGAAGCGGTAACGACTAGGCGCAGCAAAAAGGCGCAGCAGGTACTCCACTGTGAAGATCATCACGCATGCTGTGTCCATGCAGAAGAAGGCCACAGTGTAGCGTTCGCCACACGGGACATCCTTGTGACTTGGTGTGGAGCCACAAGGGACGGTTTCTACTACATTGGTGATAACCGAAACAGCAATGAAGAAGCCAGTGACGTAGTAGAAAACCAGCGCCATGGTGCTGGTATGTGGGTTTTCAAAGGCTCTCCACATAGTTTCACGGAAGTTCAGACTAGGCAGCTTGCCTTCTTTGTTTTCCTCCTGGTCATCCATGAGGCGCTCGGCATTCTCCCGTTTGCGATCCTTGTACTCTTCATAACAACAATCGCCAATGATCTCTGGGATGATCCCAAAGAAAGCAAGCTCCTCATCATAGGCCGAGATGCACTCGTGTCGAGGATAGTGGAGCTTACCAGTACGATAAAAGTTGAGCACACTGCGGAAGGCGTCTGGATCACGATCAAAGAAATACTCCTTTGTTTCTTCATTATAGAAGAATTCTTTCTCTGTACTGCCGAGCAGAGTGTCAGGATAACGGTCCAGCGTGGTTCTCCATGTCTGAAAGCGACGACCGCTGACGTTCAAGATGATCAGCTCATCTTGTTTCTTAGTGTGTTCTCTGGGTGCGGCGGGCATGGGGCAGTTGGCCACAGGCATCCAGCCAATAGCAGCTGCCCGGGCGAAAGGGAGCCATGCCGCTACTCCCGTTGCCATGTTGACTGCAACACAGGATGCTTCAAAAGCAAGCTTCCACAAGGTCAGCCATCATCTTTGGAAGTGGAAAGAGAATAAGCATAATCAGACTAGAAGTATAGACATAGAGTTTCCACCACAAAAGTTAACTGGATTCAAATTGATTCAAATTTTCTTAAAATAAGCTTTTAAGTAGATTCACTTATAACCTGTATCCATTATTGTGAAGTTCTACATTCAATCTTTTAGGGTTCTTGCGGGAAAGACAAAACAGAGAACACTATATGAATGAATGAATGAATAAAATTGAAGGGAAGTGTTATCAGTAGAGATGGGGGGGAAACGATGTCTGCAAATTATTTGATAGATTTGTTTAATATTGTGACAAACTCACAAAAAAATCTTTTAATACCGAATCGGAAAATGATTACTAACAGAATTGCAATCCAAATCAGATTGACAAATACAGTATATGTCCGCAAATTCTTTGTATATATGATAATCTCATATCAGGATTTCCCTAGTGATTCCCATACCATGTTATGAGTACATACCTGAACACTTAAGACATAACAGAGTTCCTTTCAATTGTACTGTAGATAGCTCTTTTTTTCTCTTTTTTTCTTTTTTTGGCCTTTTGAAATTTTTTCTTCAAATGACGTAATACGTACCAAAACTCCGTCCTGTCCTCCACTAAGACCAGACATRTATCATTCTTTTATTATAACATTTCTGGATTTACAACAGAACAACAGCGATTCGGTTCATAAACACTAAACGAAACATTTACTTAGTGTMTTTCTTCAAATTTTAGGATTGATTTTAATTATCTGGGGCTCACATACTGTAGCAGGCTTTGCATTCATTGTACATTACATTACAGGACCTTGAGATATTTTTTAATTTGCTGGCCCTTTGTAATAATGTTAGGTCTCTTAAGTCTTTTAAGCAAGGACACGGATGTTTGAAGGGACTAGGTCAAAGCGAAAAGGAGGACTGTGTGCATTTGGACACTTTCAAACACCATTCCCTTAAGGTTATCTGATTCAGTTTGCAGTTTCAAGAACCTCATTCTCCTCTCATGCATTTCGTGCTAAGCAGTACCTATGCTTTTATAATCCTCACCTCTGTTGCATTGGTACAGTACTATTATTTTTATACATACAGTATGTACACCCGCTGTATGTAATTAGTACAGGAAAAGATTGACCTGGTTAGAAAAGTCTGTGACTAAAGCTCTCTGATTAATGCAGGCTATTTAAAGATGGTGTCATTTAGGACAAAAACTTTGGAGAAATAGATGCTGAAGTGCGGTAGACAATATTAAAGCAAGGCTTTATTATGATGATAAATAAGTTGCATTTTTTTGTTCTGTCAGTGCATGATTGTTGAAATTGGGTTTAGAAATGTGAAAAAGGACTGAAACCCGAGGAAATGTACACACCAGTGCAGAAATGAAACGACATGACACGTTCGGTTGTAAATACGAGATGTCCGTATACTTTTGTTGGTAAAAAAAAAAAAAAAAAAAAGAAAGAAAGAAAGAAAGAAGAAGAAGAAGTGACAAATGAAACTAAAACATATTCAAGGTCCGTGCACAGCGGAACGACATGAATGAATGAATGAATGAATGAATGAACACGTGTCGGACGAGTCGTACTCACGTGAAGTAAGCGTGGAAGCACTGAGAAACAGCGAGATGTGCAAAGCAACTCTTTCTGAAAGGTGAGGTCCTCGTTCAGGCATGAAGGAGGTCCCGATCGCGGGTTTGGCACCTGAACAAGAACTGGGGAAGCAGGCAAGAGGATGAGGAGACGGAGGACAGGAGACACGGAGGCGCGCAAATGTGCAAGTCGGAGCCGGCGAGAGGACACCATGTCACTCCTCCTCTACATCAGTCCGGCAGTGCGCTTCAGCTCTGTGAAGGCAACTGCTGGCAAACTCACAGTCTCTCTCTCTCTCTCACACACACACACACACACACACCTCTCTCTCTCTCTCTCTCTCTCTCTCTCTCCAGCGCGCGCGCTCTACTCCACTCATCCCTCCTTAACACTACTTATATCCTCTATATACTTCACTATACTGCCTTCCATCTACTAGTATACGTTTGATTACGCAATAAATTATATAATAAATATTGATGTTTTGATATGTTTAATAACATCATAAATAAATAAACAATTGCGCATTGTGCCACAGGTGGATTCGCAAGTATGAAGTATACATTTCTCTGTTAACCCTTTCAGTGGGGGAAAAAAATACACAGGGGGTGGACAATGAAACTGAAACACTGGCCAATTTAGTGTTGGAGGTTTCATGGCTAAATTCGACCAGCCTGATGGCCAATCTTCATTGATTGCACATTCCACCAGTAAGAGCAGAGTGTGAAGGTTTAATTAGCAGAGTAATAGCACAGTTTTGCTTAAAATATTGTAATGCACACAACATTATGGGTGACATATCAGAGTTCAAAAAAGGACAAATTGTTGGTGCACATCTTGCTGGCGCATCTGTGACCAAGACAGCAAGTCCTTTTGATGTATCAAGAGCCACGGTATCCAGGGTAATGTCAGCATATCACCAAGAAGGACGAATCACATCCAGCAGGAGTAACTGTGGATGCAGGAGGAAGCTGTCTGAAAGGGATGGTCAGGTGCTAACCCGGATTGTATCCAAAAAACATAAAACCACAACTCTGCCCAACTCACTGCAGAATTAAATGTGCACCTCAACTCTCCTGTTTCCACCAAAACTGTTCATCGGGAGCCCCACAGGGTCAACGTACTGTACATGGCCGAGCTGCTATAACCATATCTTTGGTCACTTGTGCCAATGCCAAACATTAGTTTCAGTGGTGTGACAGCAGCGAAATTCTTGGGCTGTGGACAATGTGAAACATGCATTGTTGATGAGTCCACATTCACTGTCTTTCCCACTTCTGGGAGAGTTACGGTGTGGAGAAGTCCCAAAGAAGCGTATCACCCAGACTGTTGCATGTTCAGAGTGAAGCATGGTGGCGGATCAGTGATGGTTTGGGCCGCAATATTATGGCATTCCCTAGGTCCAATACTTGTGCTAGATGGGCGCGTCACTGCCAAGGACTACGGAACCATTCTGGAGGACCATGTGCACGCAGTGGTTCAAACATTGTATCCTGAAGGCAGTGCCGTGTATAAGGATGATAATGCACCAATACACACAGCAAGACTGGTGACAGAATGGTTTGATGAACATGAAAGTGAAGTTGAACATCTCCCATGGCCTGCACAGTCACCAGATCTACATATTATTGAGCCACTGTGCGGTGTTTTGGAGGAGCGAGTCAGGAAACGTTTTCCTCCACCAGCATCAAGTAGTGACCTGGCCACTATTCTGCAAGAAGAAATGCCTCAAAATCCCTCTGGCCACTGTGCAGGACTTGTATCTGTCATTCCCAAGATGAATTTATGCTGTATTGGCTGCAAAAGGAGGCCCTACACCATACTAATGAATTATTGTGGTCTAAAACCAGGCGTTTCAGTTTCATTTTCCAACCCTAGTATATTGCTACTGTATCTGATTTCAAATAGCATGGAAACATATCTACTTTTTAGAAAGGTAACAAAAAAACAAAAATGTAACAGATTTTATTTCTCATTTTTAATTCATGAACAAATGAATCAGATTCATGGTCATATTCAGTCATTACTGAAAGCATGTCTACTCTGCCCTCAATTTGTCCCATTAAAAAGTCAATGTAATTTGTCTGTTTTGGATAAGTCCTTCATTCCCTAGTCTGTATTTTAATAAGAATAAGACATGCATGAAACATCCTGCTTGAACAGCAAAACACAGCCCAAGCTCTTTTACTCACTCATCATCTACTGTATACCACTTCATCCTGTATATACTGTAGGGGCGCAGGGAGCCTGGAGAGGAAGCCAATCTACTGCAGGGACTGCACACATGCACACACATACAAATTAGCCTAATCGTCTTGTTTTTAGACTGTGGGAGGAAACCAGAGCACCCAGAGAAATCCCACCAAACACATGGAGAATATGCAATCTCCATGCACACAGATCCCGAGGCAGGAATTGAAACCCTTTGCCTGGAGGTGCAAGGTGGCACAGCCACTATGCCACTGTGCCGCCTAGCCCAAGCACTGATCCAGTCAAACTATTAGTCTTGGATATTTCCCAGCTTCCTTAATTCTTTCCTCACTAAACAGATAAAAAATGTTTGGATTTTTCTAATCGCCCTAGTGTGGTAGTGTGTTCCAGCATAAGCTACAGTACCAACACTTACAAGGAAACTAAAATAATCCATAATATTATTTTAGCGCCCACTATTAGTATTTTTTAAGTCACCTTTAAAAAGAAATCTTTATAAATGTTTTCAATCTGGAAATTTACATTAAAACATATTTTTCATGTGTTTGAAAGCTCTTTGTGCTTATTGAGAGGTGGCATGAGTATAATCCTCAAATTACATTGTTAATTATTAATCCTAATTGACATCTTTGAGAGCAGTAAAGTTGCAGCTGTGAGCTGCAGTTAATGTAACCTGATGCTGCATTTAACGAAACAATGCTAAAGAAACAGAAAAATGAACTGTTTCTTATATAATTACAGTATAATTTGGTTTATGGGCCAAATCCAAGCAAGTGCTAAACCGAACACACCATGTTGTACTGTTATTTAGACATAATAAGTGACATGGTGTGAGGAAGCAGAGTTACTGTTACCACCTCAAGCTGATTATTTCCCCATGAAAGAACATCCCAAATGTGTTACAGCAGTCCATCATCTACAATACTTCTATATTTGTTAATGACTCTATTTCATCGACACTATGCATTTAATTAATTTGTAGGTACAGTTTATGCTGTGGAACATCTGAGAGATATGAGATTCCTCTTACAGTATGTCTTTCATTATACAGCTACTCTATAAGAGTGCTTCTTTAATTTTTACACTGTAGAAATTTTACATAAATGGGATACGAATTAAATAAATAAAAAAATCCTTCATGCATAAGTGCCAAATAAACATCTCCTTTAAAAACCATTCCAACAGTTGCATATGTTTCTTTGTTAAATGAAACCACACTTTTGTAAAATCTGTTTATTATTCGACTAATTGGAGAATTCAGTGCACATGTCCTTCATACAGGCAGATGCGCACAAAAAAATGTATAGAAAAACTACATATTGTAGCTGAAACTACTAAAACTACGAATGGATGAATGGATGGATGGAATATCAGCTGTAACAGAGGATCCAGGTCCAGAACAAGGGGGCATCAGTCTGAGCAGAGATTCCTACACCTCCCTCTCTCAGCACAGACAAAAGATGAAAGATATACGAAAGCTATAATCTCTCCCTCTAGTCGTGGGTCTACCCCACGCCTCCTTAAGGCATTGACTTATCATGGTGGAGGGGGTTTGCGCACCCCACTGATCTTAGCTATGTTGTTGTGTCAAATAGCTCCTGGAAGGGTCTTCCAAGGCAAACCGATCATAGGTGAGGGGGCTTAATAAGCCTCATAGACCTTTATGAAAGTTCCCAGAATACGGAAACCAGGGTTCCACTCTGGAGTCAGCCTGGTGGCCAGGATCTGATCCAAGGGGCTCAGTCTGAAAGAGGTACATGGAAATGTCTTCTTGTGGGCTGCAGGAGGAATAGTGAATGTTTGGACTGAGTAAAAGGTTATAAATAAGTAACTAATTAAATGTGTTCTGATTCACAAAACCTTACAAGAAGCATAAAACTGATTATTATGAATAACAGTATTATGAAATTGATTTCATATTCCAATAAAGTTAATTTAATTGCACTGTCCTATGATACTTATGTTCCATTTAGATTATCATTCATAGAATTTTTTTTTTTTTTTTAAGAATTTTAATTCACCAAATCTGTTGGACCGTTTCTGCAGTAACAATTCCCAATAGAAAAACATTTTCCCTAAAATCAGGAGATCGTGAGAATGAATCCTAATGATGTCACAACAGTCCGTTGCTAGGAGACATAGGAAGCAAAATTGGCCATGCTCAAAGAGAGGTAGGGTTGGCATCTACATGAATAATAGTGATGCTAGCCAATCATGGGCATCTCCAATGATGTGCAAATAAAAGTGGGTTGATGACATTTTCCTCCCAGCAATTTCATAAAAATATATAAGCAATATTAGAAGCATTAAATCAGTTTGAACTGATCTGGGACAGAACTTGGTTAACAGCAGGGCTGTATTTTTTTTTGACATTAGTTCATCAGTTACTACAGTTCATTATGTAAGTATTTTATTCACTTTTTTATCTTCCTTCTGTGCCTCTTTTTAATGCAGGGTGCATGAAGCTTGGAGGAAACTATGGGCAACAATAAAGATGTTTAGCACCCAATCTTATTTCTAGACAAATTTATGAACTTGAAAGAGCAAGGGCAGTGTGGTTTGATTTTGTTCTCTAACACATGAAAAAGGATACGAAGGCAAACGTTGCACTTTATCTTAACCTTCATAACTTATACATTTCTAACGATTTAGTGGTTTTTGGAAAAGACAGGCTTGTGAGAACTCACACAGGTGATTTATTTTCCTCTTTTCTTTGAACCTGCTTTTCTGATATTTTCTTTTACATGAACACACAGACACACACACACACACACACACACACACACGCACACACACACACACACACACACACACACACATGCATACTGCTCTGTGCCATTCAGGCTCTCTCTTGAAAGCACGAAGAAACGCCCATCAATAAACTAGCGGTTACACACCACTGGTGAATGCAATTATGCATTATCTTCTGGTTCAACCTGCTCCTTACAACCAGAGCTTGACCACACCCCCACTGCCACTTACCCCCAGCTCTGACTCAGGCTGCAGCTGACTGTAAAAGATTCCATCCATGACACACTGGAAGAGCTCTGAACAACCCATAATGAAGTGGCACACATTGGTGTAAACCAAATGGGGTGACAAGGGCTGTTTTTTTCAAGGAACACTGAAGTGAAGTGAAGGAAATCAACCAATACCCCTTTGATAACACTCTGAGCCATTTTCAGGGTAATCTTCTGGGAAACTACATACTGTAGTACCAGTAAGAATGTGAAACTGCTTCCACATAAACTGACCACGAATTTCTCTGTGCAGACCAATGCAATTTTATTTGTATAGTGCCTTTAACAATCGTCTTGTTTTAAACACACACACACACACACACACGCACACACACACACACACACACACACACACAGACACACACACATATATATAATAGCTAAGGGTGACGGTGGCAAGGAAAATTCCCTGAGAAGACGAAAGGAAAGTACTTCATCTCTCTCTCTCTCTCTCTCTCTCTGTCTGGCTACCACTCTTCTCTCATAGCATATATATAGTAGATGCACCCATAAATAAACTAGTGGTAAAACACTTGCAGGTGAATATTATTACTCTTTTATTGCTGATTTAACTTTTAGCTATTTGCGGTCTTAGAAAACAGCATGATACACAGCCTGGCCAGAAAAGTGACCATTTGGAATTAAAAAAGGAAATCCATAAGATCTATTGATTGAACAATTACCGTGATTAATATGTTTCAGCTGGCAACAATTATTTGAACCCCGTCTATTGCAGTGTGTGGCTTCTCATTTTTTAAACAGCCATGTCAGTTACTGTTTTAATGAGTAGTCAAAATTATTGGCATGCATCAAACAAAGAAAGCAATGAACTAAAATTACTGTGGCTGGGTTAGGAACTTGCTAACAAAATATTAAAACATGGATAGATACAGGAGAGCTGAACCATTAACTTCAAAGAAGAAATTTGGTCAAAGTATTTAAAGATGAAGCTTACAGCAAGTTCCGGATGCTTTTAATATAACCAGAATGTGGCAAATTTTTGACTCACCCTCGTAGATAATTGGAGTACTTTTGAGGACAAGACTTGCCTGTTAGGGTAGAATGGTACAGTATCCATGGCTCGAGACTAATAGGGTCCTGTCATCCTGGAGACAATAAAAAATATGTTTAGGACAATCAGAGTTCTTCTCTGGGAAGCCTCTGGAACGAAAGGAACTTTCCAAGTGTACAGGATGTGTAATTGTGTCACTATTGCTTATCAAATGAAAACTTCACCTTGCACTGATTTACTCTGTTCTTGCTGTCATTATGGCCACTCACTATCACTAGCTAGCTACACTAAGCTCCCATGACTGATGTTCCCAAGGCACCTGTCCGTCTGTCCCCCAGGCACAGTTTGCTGACAGTGCCTTGGATGTTCCAGCTGAATAAAGATAGAGCCCCTTTCAACAAGAGCCAGCAGTACAAATGCACCTGAAAACCTTAAATGCTTGGGAAAAAAACCCCTAATTACTTGATGACCTTGCATCATAAAAAATAAATAGTAGAAACCAGAGCTATGTTTAATAGCGAAAATAATAGCATTTCCACACACAATGTGACAAGAACTCACAGGATTGGGACTAAACAGCTGTGTGCCCATAATAATTTTTTTTTTTTTTTTTAAACGCTAGTTAGTGAAACTAATCAGAAAAAAAGGTCTTCAGTTTGGCAGGAAGCCCAAAGACTGAACAAGGGAAAAAGGTAAGGAGTTCAGGATTGCAATGGGTGCATCAGGGTAAGAAGGGATACACATGAATTTGGGGTTGCTTCAGTTGGTCAGATCTAAGCTCAGCAATGTTATATGGCAAAAAACAAAGTCAGCTGACAGCCTGAATGTTCTGAATGACCAAGCCCATTAATTGCATATTTCTTCTCTAATGGCCCTGCCATATTCCAGAACTTAAATAAAATGAAAATGAAAGAGTGTTTCTGGGAACCTAATGGTCACCAGAGAGTAGTTAAGTCCATTTGAAAGATGGAAGATACTTCACCATCAATACAAGATCCTGTTTTTGAATAAAGAAATAAATATTGTGGCATTGCATAAGGTTGTTAAAACAGTGCCATGGTGAATGTGTGTCATAATCAAAGCGTTGCTTTAAAGTAATATTATCGTGTGAGATATTTTTTTGGTTGTTTTTGGTCAAAACAGTGTCATGGTGAATGTGTGACCTAATCAGAGTGTTGCTTTAAAGAAATATTAGAATGTGTGATTTTTTTTAGTCATGCAGTGCTATTTATTATAATATTATTATTATTATTATTATTATTAATCATAGTACAGTTATATGTTTATTGCTTGTGTTAGTGGACCATGCTTCTAATCTTAATCTTTACTCTTGTAGCGTGTGTTTGTTTTTGTTTTTTTTTTACTATTCTAATCATGTGACTTGACATCTTTACATAGTTGTAACCATGCATTTTACATTAGAAACAATAGCACTTAAATGCAACATTTATAAGACCATTTGGTGGATTATGTTAACATCTTCCCATACATTATAAAACATTCACATCTTTAAGATATCTGCATGCATTGTATGCTGACTTCACATAATACTCAACATCACTTACTGTACATACAGAACATTTAAAATGCTTCCTTTTTTCTTGTGCCAAAACTCAAACCTTTTTGTAAATGAAGCACAGTTAGTAATTTACAGTAGGTGAAGCTTAACCATAATTTAGAATGCCATTTCTTTCCAAATATACCTTATAAAAGTATTAGGAAAATATGAGCAGAAAAGACACCCAGACACATATTCCATTTTAATCATTTTTGCTTTAATATGCTTTTTTACACTATCCTTCCCTTTTCCATTTGTCGAATTTTCACTTTTTTATATCACACTTTTATCATTCTCTGAGGAGGACCTCAGAGAACGATGTATCATCCAGACCGTCAGTGAGTGTAAGTGCAAAAGGCGATTACCCTGTCCATCAGGGGAAACGCTCCGATTTCCTTGATGCTATAATCCTCAAATCCAGAGGACAGGACACAGTGTTTTTTTTTTCTTTCTCTGAGACTCTATCCTGTAATGTTCTCATTTATAAGCACAGATTAAAGAAACGTGTTATTTAGACACGAAGTGTGAATTAATTTTAATGAGATTAACATACATTAAAGAAAGACATAAGGCAACACACTAAGTAAATAAAAAGTTGATGAGTTTTTCTATTGTAACTAATTAATTATTTTATTAATTCTTTTTTGTTGTTGTTGTATAAAACCAAATATTCTCTATGACTATCAGAGCAACATTTTGAATCCTGTTTGTCTCATACTGTACCGAGTGCAAGATAAAAGGAACAAAAAGCTTTTCTAACCTGGTTCCCTTAGCATGCATCCACATCACACAATAGGTTTGGTGCCAGGTAGAAATGACATTACCCATTAAACTCCATCTACGGTATTAAATCACATCTTTTGTAAGCTGCTATTCCTTTGCTTTTAAAAGCCAAAATGACTTACAGGAGTGTAATATCTCTCTCTCTCTCTCTCTCTCTCTCTCTCTCTCTCTCTCTCTCTCTCTCGCGCGCTCTGTGTGAATAGAAGCTCTAATAAAGCTACACAATGCTTCACATGTCACAGCAAAGATAATAAATATGTCCTTTCCTCTGAGTGCTCGCTGCATCACAAAACACTATACAAAGGAAGTGAAATGAATAAAAGATAGCACTGAATTGATGTGCTTTATTACAAACTTCTGCCCTTGGAAACAATTCATCAAAGTACAACAGAGGCTCAAATTAAAGGTGGAGAAATATGAAACCTTTAAAATTACATTTCCTGCACAAGACAACTTTATGGTTTTTAAATCGAGATATTAGCATGTACTGAGCTGACTGGTTTTTGGCATTTGAGCCAAGGTAACCCATGATATGAACTTTTCAAGTGCTCTCAGTAACATTGCTTGCACAAGATTTAACAGTTGATTGTCAGAGGTGTTTACAATGGCTTGCAATGCTTGCAATGAATGTAGCTAGCTGGCCCCTCAGAGCATAACGTTACAAGACCTCTGGGGTGTACTGTGGTGTCTGTCACTGGGATGTTAGCGGTGAATTCTTTGGGTGCTGTGGGTTGTAGCGTGGGGCCTCCGTGGATCAGATTTGTTTGTCTGGTTCATTTCATGGATGTTTGGTCAGATTGAGATCTGGTCAGTTTGGAGATCAACAAGTATACAACATCATACAAAGTGGGCTGTGATACAAGAGGTGTTCTGGTGCCTTCCTCTTGTATCCAACATTCAAACCAATATGAGTCTTTCATTAGCAATTTGTGCTAAATTAGCTTTTTTTGTGTGGAATTGGACCAGATGGGCTGGACTTTAGTCCCCACAGACACAGAGCCTTGAATGACCATGATCATGTCACCAGTTTACTGGCATGTAATTGACAATCAATGTTATTCTATTCCTCTCATAGTAGTGTTCATTTTATGGCAGATGGGTGTACCTGTGTATTTGTATGATTGGTGTACCGTATATAAACTACACTTTAGGTTAATTTTTTAATCTGTTCATTCACAAGATGTTAAATAATTTTCTTAGACAGTGCAAACTCAAATCAAAAGTTATGTTTTTTCTGTACTAAATATGTCATTATTGACATAATTTTAGTAATTTTAGTCAGAGTTGTCAGTGTTTTGTAACAGTAAGATAAAAAGTTGTAAATGTGGTTTTGGTGCAACATAAATTCAAATTCAAATTTTATTTGTCACATTCACAGTCATACACAGTACGATATGCAGTGAAATGCTTATACGACCGCCTCGTGACCTTAAATTCTTTTTTTTTTTTTTTTTACAAATGGAAATATAGGAGTTAAACTATAAAACAAGATTCCAGCAAAAGTTTAAAAAATATATAGAAAATCTGAAATATAATATATTACAACTTATGAAACTTAAGTCTGTACAAATATTGAGGTAGTATTTGACGAAAATGAGATGAGGGGAAATGTGAAAAGAAGTCCTTGAAGTGTGCAAATGTGCATATAYGTGCAAATGTGCGTTTGACATAATTGTCCGTTCTGTGTGTGCAAAAAATGCAGAGGTGTTTTAGTTTTAGTGTAASAAGCTGTATGACTTTTTTTGCTGTTTGACTTTTTCTGATTAAACAGAAAATTAAAGTTGTTGGGTAACTATTTATAGATGTTGATTAATTTTCCTTTAAGAGCACACCCAGTTTATTTTTATTTTGTACGCATCAACATGCATTAAACAATTTGCTCATAACAATTTGCTCATAATTGTCACGGCGTGCGCCTGTGATGGGCATGCGCCCAAATCTATTATCGCCGCTCGCTCACTTCGAAGGCTYCCTAAGTAGGCGGCACGACTTCTGCAGGTGTGCAAAGGGACGGGGCCGCCTATGCAGGCCGGCTGGCGTTGATTAACGTTAATAGGATCTCGGGCTTGCTCCGCATTATGAAAGCAAGGTGCGGAGCTTAGTCCGGGGTCCGAGAAGAGTGTAACACGGTGGAGCTCGAGAGTGGAATTCGAGTGGGGCAATGGAACATGCCCCAGAGGCTTTTAAAAAGGATACTGGATTTCCACACTTTGATCTCCGTGCTGGAAAGGACAGCGCGAAAAAGACCTTTGCGAGCTCCCGTGGCACCATCACTCCTGTGCTGAGCTCACCTTCTCGTCCCCGCCGCCAAAGAGGAAAGGCCAYGAGGAGGACGGCGTTAAGTCCCCCGTTCCCAGCCGGGAAAGCCAACGGATGTCCCAGAGAGGTTCCCGTCTGAGGTCATGCCCAGAGAGAGCTGGGAGGGGCCAGGCCCGGCCATCGACAGMGGAATAGGATTCGTTCAGGGAGCGTGCAGGAGCACTGCCTTGCRTGCCCCGTTCTGCCACTCCGCCCACCGCTGCCAGCCGCGTGCCCGTATGCCAGCTGGGCACTGCCCCGGACCTGYACACCTCACTTCATTCCAAAACAAATTCAAATTCTTTCTCTTTCTCTCCGTCCTCCYTCCTTTAACCCTTTCCTTCCCCATTTTCCTTAAGTAAATGATCCTTTTCCCCTAAGACCTCGCCTCGTGCCCGTGTTTCATGGTGCTGCCCATATAACATAAGGTCGAACCCGTTACATAATGTATATCATAATTATTTTAGATCATGTGTGCTATATGTATGAACACACTGCTAATTCAAATGAGTACTATAAACACCAAAGTCATAACACCACTAAACKTTTATCCTTTAGCATTTATTAGGCTAAGTGATAAAGCTAAACACAGGACATAATAAAGGCAATATGCAAAGACAGACTTTGTAAGCTAAAGACTTAGTGAAAGGTCCAGTGTTATGATTCATGTCCTCTGGCTAGAAAATGACCTAAATTATACACGAGCAATTAGATAAAGAAATATATGTTATCTATGCGTGTGCTGTGCTTCGAGGATCATGCCTCAGAGCACAGCAAGGATATTAATGAGGAGCCATGAGTCATTTCACAGAAGGAAAAAATGCAGACCATTTTACATCACTGAAAGGTCCCTTATCACGCCTTTGCTATAAGTACTGCTCAGATTTTGAGGKTTAGAGTCATACTGCTCTTGGGAATAAATGGGGGATCAGGCCATCAAGAGAACCGGGACAAAAATAGTAGGCTACAGTGACACAATATAAATTATTCTGTGCTACACAAGGGAAGCCGTTGGCATGATTTAGTTAAAGAGTGTCGCCTGACACAACCGATTCTTGACTGGTTCATCGAAATCACAGCAGGCCTGCTTTTCTCCCCAGTGCTCAATAACTTGAAGTGTTGCTCTAATGGCAGAAGCTGTACACCATTTCWATATGGTATATATACAGTATATATAGGCGCATCTTAATAAATCTGAATATAATTGAAAACTTTCAGAAATTCAATTAAAAGGTGAAACTCATATATTAAATAGATTCATACACACAGACTGATATATTTCAAGTTTTTCTTTCTTAGAATTTTGATGATTTTGGCTTACAGCTAATGTAATTTAAAATTCAATATCTCAGAAAATTGGATCAATAAATTAAAAAAAAGATTAACACAGAAATGTTGGACTACTGAAAAGTATGAACATGTACAACACTCAATACTTGGTCAGTGCTCCTTTTGCATGAATTACTGCAGCAATGCGGCGTGGCATGGAGTTGATGCCACTGTTGATGTGTTATGGAAGTCCACGATGCTCTGATAGCGRGACTTAGCTCTTGTTGGGCCCAGTGTCTTGCATCTTCCTCTTCACTAGTGTAAATGATCGCCTTCTGGACAACTATCAAGAACTGTATTCCCCATGATTGTGTACTGTAGCTTACTGACCCAGATTGTGAGACCATGTAAAGTCTCTGGAAACCTTTGTAAGTGTTTTGAGGTATTATTTAGCTAATTAGAGTGTGGCACCATGAGTCTCCATTATTTAACTTTTTTACGATATTCAAATTTCCTGAGATACTGGATTTTGGATTTTTATTAGCTGCAAGGCAATTTAAAGGAATAAACAGTCTGTGTGTAATGAATCCATATAATATGAGATTTACTTGTTGAATTGAATGAATGAAATAACAGAAATAAACTGCTCATTATGCTGCAGAGCCTAGACCTGACCAACTGAAGCAACTCCAGATCATAACACTGCCTCCAGAGGTTTGTACAGTGGCCACTATTCATGATGGATGCATTTCCTGTTCAAGTGCTTCCCTTCTTACCCTGAAATAGRGTTAATCTGAACTTATCAGACCACATTTTTCCTTTTCTTCCTTTTGACAGATCAGCACAATTSTTTCAAACTTGAATAATGCATTGGCCAGTTCGGAACCCCGTTCCAATCATTTCAGCTGTGGTAATCCCAGCTCCAGTAATCTCCTTAGTTGTTTTCTTTTTTTTTGCCTTTGCAGGCCCTTTAGAAACAATGATTTATTTATTTATTGACAGACAGTTTATTTGTAGAGATGTTGTCACAATCTTTAAACATGTTTGACCTTACAGTATGCACTTAGATTTGCAAAAAGAATTGAAGTGTGTTTTTACATGCTGAAAAGTCTCTCCGTGCTTATAGAGGAACAAGGCCTCTAAAAAGGCGAGAACTCTGCTAGAATGCACTGCATGGTATCAGCGGTTATGGTTTCGCACAAGCAAAAACATAAAAATACACACCACATTAGTCATAAGCCTTGTTTGTGAGAGTTACTAAGGTTTCCTGTTGTTCTTATACGATAACAGTTGGGAGTGTAGGTTTGTTGCACTGTACATAATCCTCAAAATGGCAAGGCAAAAAATTCTCCAGCATGTACACATCATATTTAAAAGGGAGACCCATAAACAATTAAGAAAATTGTATCTCTTTTTTTTTCATTTAGACACTGCTGTGTCTCATCAAATTCTCCCTGATTCATCCAGWTTATCTATTACTATTCTGCTGGTGTCATGTAAATTCAAATGGTTCAAAAGATTCAGTGATGACTTTTTAACAGACTCTGCCTGATTGCAAATACCTGATGTGTGTCCACATCGTCACATTCTGCAGTGGTTTTTATGATTTTTAATCACCATTCTGATACTAATAAGCACAGCCTGTTCAGCCACCCTCACACTCTATTAACGATACTGCTTAAATGGTATTAGGTGCTTTATAACGATGCTTGTATTGTAGGGAGATGCTTCAGTTTTTTTCAGTCTGCTATATTGTGATTAGTAGTAAAATGCATTGAGATAGCTGAAATTAGCATAAAAACACATAGTGACRAGATATTGGGTGTATATATTAGCAAATTGTATTAAAAAGGTTTTAAGATGTATGAATTTTTACCTTGAGCAATATGAATTCTGTCCCAGTCCCATCACCTCCCAGGCCCAGCCTATCATCGTCACCATCAACCAACACCAAGTACAGATCCAATTTTACCTCACCCCCATCTCATCTCCTCCCATCATCCTTGGCACCCATGGCTACTTCAGTATGGCCCTCTCATCTCATGGACACAAAATCTGATCCTACAGTGGGGGCCGACCTGCACTGGGACATGTTCTAGGGAGTCCGTCCCTGCTGCCTATCGGGACATGGCTGGAGTGTTTTGTAAGAGACGCGCCACACACCTGCCTCATCATCAACCCTATGACCTGGCGATCGACCTTCAGCCGGGTTTTGTCCCTCCTCGCGGCCATCTCTACTCACTTTCCACCACCGAGATGCAGGTGTTGGAGGAATATGTATCCAACGCTCTCTGCCAAGGTACCAYCCGGCCCTTCTCTTGCCTGCTACCGCCGGGTTCTTCTTTGTGAAGAAAGGGATGGCGGTCTACGCCCGTGTGTCACCTATCAGGGGCTCAACAACATCACTATCAAGAATCGACACCCTCTTACCAACTCAGTCCTGGACTCTCAAAGGACTTCAATGAGTTCGTTCAGACGTGCCCAGTGTGTGCCAGGGCTAAAGATACGTACCAACCGATGCTGGGGGAACTCCAACCACTCCCTCTTCCCCGCTGGCCCTGGACGCACATTGCCATCGACTTCATCACGGGCCTGCCGGGCGCCGAGGGAAAAAACACCATTCTGACCATCATCATCGGTTCTCCAAAGCTGTGCACCTGGTGGCCCTCACCGGACTCCCGTCAGTTAAGAAAACAGCTGAGCAGATAATAGAACACGTAGTCCGCCTGCATGGGTTCCCAAAGGACATCGTCTCGGACAGGGGGCCCCAGTTCACCGCCCGGTTCTGGAAGGCCTTCTGCCGTCTAATCAATTCATCCGGTTACCATCCACAGACTAACGGTCTGCCGACCCCAGACTAACCGACAACTGGAGCGCAAATTCAAATTTTATTTGTCACATACACAGTCATACACAGTATGATAATGCAGTGAAATGCTTATACGAGCATGATGCTTATACCCGTGTCCTTAAAATTTTTTATTTACAAGAAAATAAGGAAATAAATAGTGAATAGTGAAATAGAATGGAAATAGAGGAGTTAAACTATAAAACAAGATGCCAGATACAAGTGTTTTAGTCCAGTGTATTGGTTTGATTGAGAGACCGTATCGCCTGCGGGAAGAAGCTCCTCCTCAGTCTCTCTGTATTGGCCTTGAGGGAACRGAAGCGCTTTCCAGACYGCAACAGAGRGAACAGTCCATTCCTGGGGTGGCTGAGGTCCTTCACGATCTTCCTGGCCTTGGTCCAGCACCGCTTGCTGTAGATAGAGTACAGGTCAGGGAGCTCAGTTCGGATGATGCGCTCAGCTGATCTCACCACCCTCTGTAGGGCTCATCTGTCCTGCATGGTGCTGTTCCCGAACCAGGTTGCGATGTTTCCCGTCAGGATGCTCTCTATTGTGCAGGAGTAAAAGTTCTTGAGCACCTTAGAGGGCARTCTAAAGTCTCTCAGGCGTCTGAGGTGGTAGAGACGCTGTCGGGCCTTTTTCACCACGKKGTTGATGTGACAGGACCATGACAGGTCCTGCGTGATGTGAACACTGAGGTACTTGAAGCTGTCCACTCTCTCCACTGGGCTCTCGTTGATGACGAGGGTCTGGTAGTTCCTCTCCTTCCAATTTTGGAATTGGAATTTTATTCCAATCTCCTTCAGGTAGGCTGTCTCATCGTTGTCAGAGATCAGGCCTACCACGACAGTGTCGTCAGCAAACGTAATGATGGTGGTGGAGCTGGTAGTGGCCACACAGTCGTGCGTCTACAGAGAGTACAGCAGGGGGCTCAGAACACAACCCTGTGGGGATCCAGTGCTGAGAGTGAGAGAGGCTGAGACGTGTCCACCCATCCTTACTGCCTGTGGTCTCCCAGTTAGGAAATTAGAGATTCACTGACACAGAGATGAACTGAGTCCCAGCAAGTCCTCCAGCTTGGTGGTGAGTGTAGAGGGAATTATGGTATTAAATGCTGAGCTGTAGTCGATGAAAAGCATTTTAACATAATTCCCCCTTCTAGTGTCCAGGTGAGTGAGTGTTGTGTGGAGGAGATGAGA
>QMIH01002414.1:59185-69724 GCA_003987875.1 Clarias batrachus | reverse complement strand
ACCTTTTCATTTAATTCCAACAAATTTATTTATTTATTCCCCAGTGCGTGTGAACTCTAGAGGCTGCTACACATGAAAGTGTTTCTGAAATATTCACGCTAATTCCTGTGGCCCAAACATCCATGATAGCGAAATTACCTTTTTGCTTTTTCCATTCTGATGCATGATGTAAAAATGTATCTAAAGCTCTTGACCTGTAATTGCATAATTGTGAACACTATACTGCTACCATGTGATTGGTCCATTCAATAATTGCATGAACGTGTGTCTGCCAAGCATAATTCCATATTGCATTCGAGAGTTCGCTGATTAATTTCTGTTCTATCTTCAGAGTTTGAAGGCTGTATCTTTTATGAGAATTTACCCAGCATTTTGTAAGAACGGAAATTCCTCGGAGAATAGGATATGCTGTCAATCAAACAAAATGGCAATTAAACAGAAGAGGGACCATCTGCTCTAGAAGTACATGAAGGATTCTTCAGTGAGTAGCAACGGCAATGTGTTTGACATTGTAATATACGGTTTACTCTGGATTAATAATGGTGTATCAACGTTTTTTTGACATAAACTCAGCTGCAGTTCAGTTCTCATATACAGTGTGAGAAGCATTTTTCCTCATCCCCTACGAAAAGCAATAAAAACTCACAGACACTTAGTTATCATGTTTATAACAAGCAACACACAGATGGCCAATTTAGAAGGCTTTTTATCAAGACCAAATGGGTTATTAGATCAAAAAGTAAATGATTTGGTCTGTTGTTGAGTTTGCACCATATCTTCAGCATGGAGGCAGCAGCACCTGGAGGTCATCGGGCAAAGCGTGGAGTTATTGATATCCCACTGCATAAAAATTAAGTGGGAAAACAAATATGAGAATGAATGTAAAAGTATTAAAATGTCATGGTATGGTACTTGGTTCTTGTTATTGCAGATTATTTTGTCCCATGCCCACAAGTGATGGGTCGTTCATGAACGACTGGTTCTATTTGAACGCATCTTTAACGTGACTCAGAAGAATGAGTAATAGTGGAGAGTGATTCAGGCATTTTCTACTGGGTGCGCATGCGCAAAGCACCGCAAAACCTCCGTAGGTTATGTACTGGAAACAGAAATGGAGTCGTTACCTTTAAGTCTTTGGTCCGAGTCGTTCGTTCTTTTGTCACGTGACTCCCATAGACGCTATGCMGTGCAGATTTAAAAAAAACAAACGATTCAGACTGGAAGATACAGAATGATGGTACAGTATGATATACAGTATGCTATTCTGTTTATCCTAATATGCCCTTAGCTGCATTGTAAAAAAAAAAAATTCATTCCAAAATTTGTATATGTGAAAATGTAACATTTTATTTTATTTCTGATCAAAAGAACGAAATGAACTAAATGACTCAAAAAAAAAAAAGATTTGTTCATTTTGATGAAGGAGATTCAAAAAACCGAGTCACTAAATGATTCAAACTTCTCATCACTAATGCCCACTTATCTGTAGTAATGGGAAGTTTGAATCATTTTACTAACTCGGTTCGAATCTCGTTCATCAAAATGAGCGAATCCTTTTTGAGTCATTTAGTTAATTTCATATTTTGTTCAGAAATAAAAAGAAAAAACAATAAACAGACCCCCAACACGTCTACATATACAAATTTTGAATACAGTTCCATTAATGAAAATAATACAAAGGACATATTATGAACCAGAATGAGCAGCTCATCTCTGAGTCGTTCGTTCTTTTGAATCTATTGCACTGCATAGCGTCTATGGGAGTCACGTGACAAAGGACGAACGACTCGAACCGAAAATACTCACAAGTAACGACTCATTTCTGTTTCCTGTACATAACCTTTTTTTTGCAGTGATTTGCGCATGTGCGCCCAGTAGAAAATGAACGAATCACTCTCCGAGACTACTCGGTCTTCTGACTCACGTTAAAGACTCGTTCAAAAAGAACGAATCGTTCATGAACGACCCATCACTAGTTATCTGGCTTCTGGCTTGTCAAAACGAGCTCTTGCAGTCGTCCTGGTCAACAGGGCCAAACCTTAACCACTGATTCAACAGATGTTAAATAATGAGAAATGATGCAAGACATGTTCTTTGTGTGCATTCACCATGATCTTGTGTCCCTGCCAGGTCAACCTGACCACAGTCAACATGCTTTACATGTGTAGTTCCTTTCTGGGAAGTCATAAAAATTCAGTGATGATTTTCTCACTTCTTGCGTTTCACAGTTCAGAGTAAATTTCACGGCCAGCTTCTCATATAACTACATTGTAGGCTTCGCAGACCGCCGTGTGCCAAAAGGTGTGAATGTTGTTCAGCCTACGCTTTGAAAGGTAACCGCAATGTTCTGCGAAATCCAAATGCTGCGTGTTTATGTAAGGATTTTAAGTTTGCTGAGTGTCAAATGTGCACGCATTTACTCGTAGGTATTTCATAAAGATTAGGACTTTAAATGTATTTCTAACGCCATGAATCCTGGTTTTCATAAAGTTGCACTGCTTTTACTGTAGGTTCATGCTCTGGCAAGCTTATACTGTGTACTTGTTTACTACAATCATAAGTAGTTTTTATGATTGTTGTAAAAATGGCTCAGAAACATTAACTTGAGTGAAATGGCACATTTAGAGCTTGAAAATATTTTTTAAATTCTGTCAGCTTACTGTAGCTCAGTTTAGCGAGCTGACTTTGTCATTTCCGACCATCTACAGTACGTGTGTCTCTATCTATGAAGATTTTGGCTTTTTCATTCGTTCATTGTTATACCGCTTACTGTATCCTGTACACGATCGCAGAAAGCCTGGCTCATATCCCAAGAGTCCTCAGGCAAGAGGTGGGGTACACCTTGGATAGATTYCCACCCYTTGCAGGGCACACATGCACACAGACACACACTCTCAACGGACAATGTAGAAAAGTCAATTAGCCCAATCTGCATGTCTTTGTACAGTGGGAACACACGAGAGGACTTGATGGAAACTGACCAAGCACATGGAGAACATGCAAACTCCATGCACACAGACCCGAGTCGGGAGTCAGACCACAAATTATTTTTAAATTATAGTTCTTACGCCGCCCTACAACCATTTTGGATTTTTACAAAAATATTTTTTGTTTAAATCCTTTTAGAAATCCTGTGAGGTTAGCTCAGATTGCTTAGTTGACTCCCAGTACAGTGAAAATGTATATCATGTTATTTAAGTGACCAGCATGGGCTGGGGAAATAAATATGAATATGGCATAGAAATAGTATGCATATATTTACAAATGAGACTCATACAGGACATGCAGAATTAAATGCTAACAGGTGTTCAAGTCAAACCGGGACTCTTGATTGCGCAGAGGACAAGTGCAGCGAGCACGAGAGTAAAAACTCCACAATCATTTTTTTAATATAATCCCCTGCCAGACTAATGCACTTATCCCAGCGGTTCACTAGCGCTTGGATTTCCATAGAGATGCTGGAGCCATGACCGGACTGCCTGCTTTAAGTCTGAAACACCTCGTCACTTCTTTAAACCGTTTAAATGTTTTACGGCAGCTACAGTACAGGTCTCATCATTCTACTGTGGTTAAAGTCTTCTGTAAATATCAATGCCTCCATTGGTAAGAAATTCCCTCACAAGTCCTGGTTTGATATGAACACCCATTGTATTTGATAAACAAACAAACAAACAAACAAACCAATATTATTAGTGAATACTAATAACTTCTTGAACTGACTACCATTAAAAATTCCCAAAGACAGGCAAATACTTCTATCATTGGTCCTTATTTCTGTGATCATTTTCCATATCTGAACTCAATGACACACACACAGTTTCATCAAGCTTTTATAATAGAAGCTGCGTCTTCTGTTTAATACTGAGACAAGGCTCATTAATAGTGTTGTCTTTAATTGGTTATCAATTTTGGCATACTTGCACAAATTTGACCATTAAAAACATCATATTACAGCCGACAGATGATGTATACATGTATGGTAGGTGAATTTAAGGAGAGTTAGGAGATGTGAGCTCTTCGMAAACATTGCACACGTGTCTGGATTGAAGAATGCACTTGTCATCACTTCTACATCATTAAAATGAAAGATGCTCAGCTACAGGGGAATTTATGGTGCAAACGTTTTGTCATCTGGTGAAGATTTTTTATTACACCCCAAAGCCAAAGGTCTTCTTCTTCTTCTTCTTCTTGTCCCATATTCACTCACCCAGACTTTGAGCTTTTGTCACTTGACTTAATAACTAAGCCATTGTCATAGTGCGGTATTGAGTTTTCATCCAAAGCTGATGATTAGGCCTGTCAGAGCCGAATTCTTTCCAAAGCGTTCCCGACACTGCCACGTCACAGTTGTGCGGCCACTTGAGAGTGTTCCGCATCTAGGGGTCAAGGTGTTGAATTATTGATATGATGCTGATGCAGTATAAGGACCATTTTTTTGTTGTTGTTGTTTGTTTTTTGTTTTATTGATGGTCATTTAGAAGATGGAGGAGCATCAGTAGGGTGCTAAATCTTGACAGCATCGTCCACAAAGAGGAACTTTATTGACTGCACAGATGGCTCACACACTACCGTTCCCTATCTTCCACTGAGATCTCTGGGAATGTATAGCAGATTGACTTCTAGTTCTATACATAATGAATTACTAATTATGGACTCAGATGCAGTGACCTCATTACAGTAGGTTGTTAAGAATCTAGATTTACTGGAACATTGGGTCACTAGAGTGGTAAGGTGGGAAGATGTCGAATAAGCAACATAAGCAGACAGAAATATTTACTGTATATACTATAATTATAATAATTATATAAATAACCTGGCTACATGGTGGCTTAGTGGTTATTACTGTTGCCTTGCACTTCCAGGGTCCGGGTTCGATTCCCGCTTCTGTGTGTGTGTGTGGAGTGTGCATGTTCTCCCTGGCTTCCTCTGGGTACTCTGGTTTTCTCCCACAGTCCAAAGATGTGCAGATTAGGCTAATTGGCGTTTTCAAATTGACCGTAGTGTGTGTGTGTGAATGTTGACTGGCAGGAATAATTACTATGGTCCCTTATTTACCTTCATTGACCTTCCAATGTTGGACTACAATGGTTCCTGGATGGATGGATGGATATAAATAACTTGAAGTTTTGCTTTTACCATTCCACTCCTAACATCATGGCACCTCTTGCTCATTTTCTAATATTGTCTTGTTTTGCTTATTTAAGCTTTTCTAACTTAGTTATATCGGGTTGTCGATAGCTTATTAACAAAATTTTGTGTTTACTCTTTTGGACATGTCTGCTTCATTCAATCAAAAAAATTCTACACTTGCAGCCAAATTCTGTCTGTTCCTGACATCATCTAACACGTTAAGATTTATTAAAGTTGTAGTAATTATAGCAGATGCGTTTATATCTTCAGTTGGAAAAAAAAAAGGTGCAAGCTGTTCTTGATTATTTTTCTCCCCTCTGGTGTATCACTCAGGGACTCTACATCGCATGTTACTGTACAACAAGGGGATGTCCTTATCAGTGCGTGTTGCAAGCAGAACCTCCATARAACACTAGAACACTTAACTACTATACGAACAATTCTGTTTAATTGTATTTCGCAAATAGTCACCGTCTTGAATTTGACTTTGCTTTTGAAGCGTCTTCCTGAGCTTATCCAATTACGCTCGCCAATTAGCCTGATCTGCACGTCTTGGCATGACTGTGGGAGGAAACTGTAGTACCCTGAGGAAACCCACCAAGCATGCAAACTCCATGCATAAAGACTCAAGGTGGGAATCGAACCCGTACCCTGGAGGTGCAGGGCGACAATGTTATCCACTAAACTACCCAAACCCAAACACATACTTCTAATATACTGTACAGATATCCATGTTTTAACCAGATATTTTCTTCTTCATCATCATCCTCACCACCCTCTTGTTCTGATTTACAATATTGTTATACAGCAGGTTGTACCAATCATTTAACAATTAATAATTTATGTTAATGTGACTTAGCGACGCATTTTGCCCTTTTTTTAACATATCTAATAACACAAAATTGCAAAATTATAACCACCCTRCTTTCTCCTCCCTGTCTCTTTTCTTTTCTGTTACTACTTTTTTTTTCTTTTTTTTTCTTCTTCTTCTTTTTTTATAATAAATCTGCACAATGTATAGTGTTGCTTTGGCCATTTTGTCTTAGAACAAACTTTCAGTTCTATGTGAACATTTTGTACACCTCATCATCAGTAGGTTTCTGGAAGTGTCTCGATGTTCCTGTAAACCGAGCCTCTTTATAACCTAATGAGACCACTCATCTTCATTGTGTAAATATTAATTCACTACAAATGAAACTCATGGTCAATTTGGGAGACGTCCCACACTGAAGCCCTCTGTTGTAAGGTTCCACAAAGGACATTATCGCTTCATCCAGAGGGAGAAATCAAAGTTTATGGACAGGTTTTGGACAATTTTGTTAAGTACTGTTAATTTTGTGTAATATTGCTCTCTGGGGCAGCATTGGAGACACTTGTTAGTGATGCCTGCTCTCAGCTTCAAGGTGTCTCAGTTGATCTTGAGCTTGGGAGATTAACACATCCTGTTCTGGCTTTGTCCCCAGGATAGGCCCTGAATCCAACATTACCCTGGCTAGGAACTGCTGATTAATTAATGTTTTTTTTTCTTCTTCTTTTTAATAAATGGCGCAGTGGTAAAGTGCTCCCGGCTTCGGCCCTCCCGACTGAGTGGTAGTAGTAGCCTTAATGTGGGAGGCCCCTAGTGACGGGGAAGAATTGGACATGACTAAATTAGGGTGAAAATAGAGGTTAACTCCCCCCCCACCCCACGCCCCCCCCAAAAAAGTCTTTGGATCAAGGCAGTCACCTTGCACCTCCAAGGTCTGGGTTCGATTCCCGCCTTGGGTTTGTGTGCATGAAGTTTGTACTGTATGTTCTCCCCATTCTTGGTGTGCTCCATCCCACAGGGTATATACCGCGCCTCCTGGGATAGGCACCAGCACTCCCCCTCTACCCTGTRTACAGGGTAAAGCAGGAWAGGCGGTGAGTGAGAGAGTGAGACATTACATCATAGAAAGTGGACCATTTTCTCTCAGGTTCCAGAAATTCTTCTTTAGAGCTTTCCATAAAATAACTATTTTGTCYGGTTTCACTTTACGTTTGTAAAAATTCTCCAAACTGTTCACTGCCACTGTGGAAGTGTGTTAGCAGGTTTGTTGCAAGTTTACATATACTGTATCCTGTACAGAAAACCGGGGCTCTGACAGCTGAGTCGAATTTCAGCAGTGGATTTTCCTTTAAGAGAAAGGAGAGATATTTTTGGACGGTACTATAGCGGGTGAATTTTCCTCGAGGCTTTGTCCTACTGTACACCAGCACCAAACGACTTTATTAAATCACATTCTACATCATAAGTCTAACTACTGTATAAAAATTCTGTTTATTATGCGTGTTCTTCATAATGTAATTAAAGGGCAGCTTAGATTAGTCAATGCTATACGTATGATTTAACTTAACTGATTTTGCTACGAGAGTATGAATKAATATTAATATAGTATTACAGTATATAGGTGAGCTAAAATTCTATTTTATCTATTACACTGTGTGTGCACTGCCTGTTTAGTTAGTACTTGTGTATTAAGAGTGTGGACTACTGGCTGTTCTTTTAATTTAAAAAGTGTGCTCTGATTCAAAGTGTTGGACAGATGGATAAATGGATGGATGGATGGATGGATGGATGGATTTGTTACCAGTGTTCATAGCAGACGTACAATAGATTTTTTTAGATTACTGTGAGTTTGATACTATGAGCAGAGATGTTATGTCTTGATGAMGTTTTTGTAGACAATTGATAAACTTCCTTACATAAAATTTCATGCTGATCTGTGAGAACTTCCATTACAGGGATGAATAAGCACGAAGAAAAGAAAAAAATTGCATAAACAGGATTTAATTAATGTCAAAAACAGCATCTTAAAACACCAGCCATGGGGACAGTGCGGCTCTCCAACGAATGAAGCATTTGGGGAAGGAGAGAAAGAGAGAGAGAGAGAGAGAGAGAGAGAGAGAGAGAGATAGAGAGAGAGAGAGAGCAATGAAGAAAAAGAGAAGAAACAAAACAAAAAAATGAAGAAGAGGGAAAGACTAAAAGAGAAATGAATGGAATGCAAATAAAAAATAATGAAAAGAAGCATGAGACAGGGAAGGGGGGGATGAAGGAATTTTTTTTATAAAAAGAACAAAATAAAGCGACAGACAAATTGGTAATGAGGGAAAGAAAGTAAAAATAAGCAAATGCATACACATTAAGGAAAAAAGAATGAAAGAAAGCAAAGTAAGAAAATTAAGAGAAACATAGCAAGGAATGACGTTTGGGTGAGAGAGGAGCAATGAAAAGTAAGAAAGAGAACAAATGTTAATAGAGAATGAGGGGCGGAAGGGCAGCAAATGAGTGAGGAGTGTGGGAAACTAAGAACGAATAAAGAAAGTTGAAGAGAAAAAGAACAAGAGAAAGATGGAGAAAAACAAAGAAAAAGGAGGATGAAGAAGGAAGATTAGATGGGTGAGACAAAGGTGGGGGGAGTGAATTAAAAAGCAAAGTGATGAAGAGAAAAAATACTCCATAAAGAAAGAAATACTATTAAAAAAATGAGACAGGATGAATAGGAAAGAAGATGTTTTTACATTTTGATCGAAGTGTAAGAGATACAGAATGAAGAACAACATCGAAAATGAGGATGAATAAAAAGACAACAAATGATGGAGTTAGGATGACAGAGAGCTACAGGAAAGGAATGAGGAAGGGAGAAAGCAAATAAGGTAGGAAATAGTTAATGACAGAGGAGTGAGGAAGATGGGGACAGACAGAGAGGAGGAACTAAAGAAAAGAGGATGAAGTATGGAGGTTGCATGAAGGAGAGAAAGCTAAACAAGCAACATAAAATGAAGGGATATAAAAGAACGAGAGGAGATGGGAATAAATATGGAATAAGTAAAAAGTAAGAAAAGGACAGAGAGGAGAGGAGTGAAAGAATGAGAAGGATGAGGGAATGCATGGGACAAGGATGTACAGAAAAATAATGCTGAGAGAGTCGGTGGGTGAGAGAAAGGGAAAGCAGGATGTAAAAGAGAAAGGGATAGAGAGAGGATGAGAAATAGAGTCAGTGGAGGAGTGTGATGGAGAGAAGTAGAGGAGGAATACAATGTGTAGAGATGAAAGAGAAAGGAAGTGGATGAGTGAGAGAGAGAGAGAGAGAGAGAGAGAAGGAAAGGAGGAATAAAATGTGTGTATAGAGATACAGAGAGACAGTAAGAGTGTGTGAAGAGAGAGAGATGGGATGTGTGGATATAGCTGAAAGAGATATAGAGAGAGACAAAGAATGGATGCATGYGAGAGAAATAAGGAAAGGAGGGATGTGAGAGTCAGGGATGAGAGTGAGAGCTGAATAAAGGAGGAATAAATTGTGTACCTACTATGTAAAATGTTAYCTACTACTGTATGTTTTTCTTTCATATTTAATAGCTTTATAGACAGATGTTTATAATAGTTTAATAATAATTTATAAAACATTTATAACTGCTTTGGCAACAATGTATTTTTTTTACATTCATGCCAATAAAGCCCTTCAGAACTGAGCTGAAGAGAGAGAGAGAGAGAGGAATAAAATGTGGTTAGATGTCAGAGATACAGAGAGGAACAGAGAATAGATGAGTGTGAGAGAAAAAAGGAAAGGGGGACAAAATGAGAGAGAGAATCAGTGGATGAGAGAAAAGGAGCGAAAGAATCAGTGGATGTGTGTGTGTGAGTGAGAGAGAGAAAATGAGAGATATAGAGGGAGAGAGTGGTTGAGAGACAAGGYGTGAGTCAGTGAATGAGTGTGCAAGATAAGAGAGAGGAGGAATAAAATGTGTATAGATGTCAGATATACAGAGAGAGACAGAATGAATGAGTGTGAGAGAAATAAGGAAAGGGGGATGAAAGAGAGAGAAAGAAAGCGAGAGAGAATCAGTGGATGTGTGTGTGTGTGTGTGTGTGTGAGAGAGAGAGAGAGAGAGAGAGAGAGAGAGAGAGAGGATAAAAATATGTGCGGATTAAAAAAGAGAGAAAGTGCCAGTGGGTAAAAGAGAGAGGAGAAAGCAAGAGAGAGAAGGAGGGGAGAAATTAAATGTACAGATGAAAGAAAGACACAGAGAGAGGCGGAGAATGGATGAGTGTGAGAGAAATAAGGAAAGAATGAATAAAATGAGAGAGAGAGAAAGTGGATGAGAAAGAGCGAGAGAGAGAGAGAGTGAATCAGTGGATGTGTGTGAGAGAGAGATCAGACGGAGTGTGTCAGAGAGAGTGAGAGAGATGAGATAGCGGCTCAATAGCAGGAGAGTGAGTGTCTCAGAGAGAGAGACTGTGTAAGACAGAGTGTGTGTGTGTGTGTGAGAGAGAGAGAGAGAGAGAATGAGAGTGTGTGAGACAGAGAGAGTGTGTGTGAGAGAGTGAGTGAAATTGTGTGTGTGAGAGAGTGAGTGTGTGAGAGAGAGTGCGTGTAAGACAGAGAG
>QMIH01002414.1:7980-57714 GCA_003987875.1 Clarias batrachus | reverse complement strand
ATTTTTTATATATAATATATTCCTTCATAACATTATACTCTCTTTATTGTATAGCAATACAGTATGCTATTATAATTATAATATGCTATAGATGTTGTATTAAAATAGAAAACTTGTGTGCAATGAATACAACAAATACATGTTTTAATGAATAAATTATGGTTTGTTATAATATATTTTGTCATATCTGTTCACTACTGTAACATGATGGATTATTTATGAAATGAATTTTCTAATGAAATGGACTTTACTGGTAATCCTATGCCAATATGCAGACTTACATTTCCACCCCTTCCTCTCTCTCTCTCTCTCTCTGTCTCTCTTTTCCCCTCTTCTTACAGCCTAGGCATATCTGATAAGGGATGATTGGATTAACACAGTGTTGCTTTCTGGAGACCAAGCAGTAACACCTCACAAACTTGTACATTTCCTTCAGGACACAATCTGGACCTTTGGAATCAAGAGTTCATCGATATTGTGTGTGGATATATCAGTAGCCCATGCCTGAAATGCTGGACATGGTTGTTTCATAACCACAGAGGTTGAACTGGCAAACAAGGACCTTTTAACTGGCTTGTGGGCCACCGGAAGCTTCTTTCAAGGATCGTTGTAGGATCCCACCGGGGTTGACTAAGACACGTTTCTCATTCTTTTGTGCTTTTGACTCTCTCTGGACATTTCTCACATGGACCCACCCATGGCAGTGAGACAGTACTCTGTGATTTTCCACTAACCCCGTCGTTGGTAGTGTGTTTCGGTGGGAACGGGGTGGAGGCAGGATGCAGGCCGGACTACGGGTGCTGTGCGCCGGTGGAGGCGCTTCTCTCTGCTGCCTGCTCCTGCTGGGGCTCATTTACACACACCTCCTTAAAGAAGGTAAGTACGATGCAGAGGAGGTTCGTACTTAATAATCTCTTTGATGCCCAGACCAGATTAATGAAGGAACCACATTTCCACAAAAAGAGATAGAGATTCCTTATGGGTGAGAGAAAGACTGTGAGATTCTCTGTTGGTGCCCTTGAGGCTAGGTTCACACTGCAGATTTTATCCGGACAGACAATCGGAAAAGACGGCATTTTTCATAGGTGATGCTGAAACTCCATGTTATTATTTGAAGTATTTTGATGCAGAATTCATGTGACATCATAATTTCACACTTACGACATTTAATCATGGGTGAAATTTCCACCATTTCCACAATTTCCAATGCTCACCATTTTCTACCATAGAAATGAACTCTTTTCTCTAGCTGGAAGCTTTAACATAAACAACCGCCTTGATAAACTTGAAAAAGCTTAGAATGTATTCAACCCTGCATGGTTTATAGGTCTATGGTAGCAATTTATGGTGCACATGAACTTGTATTAACATTTGTGGAAGGAGTCTCCAGTATCAGTGCTTTGCTACATTTTCTGGGGTTTTTATTGGAAAAAAAAGACATGCTGGTGAGCTAATGACTGTTTACAGCTGATAACGGCAAGTGATAACGGGAAATAACTTCTACAACCTGTTGTCCATTAGCAAATCAAAGCCGACAAATTGCTGTGGAATAAAAACATCTCAGGATTCTGTGTTCCCATAATTCCTTATTGTGTTTTATTTCTTATCATATAAGGTAGTAGCTAAAGTGAGTACATCTAAAACTGCAGACTATAATAACCCATGTCATTCCTCATCGTGTTTTATTCCTTTTATATCATACTAGGCGATAGCTAAGGTGTCTAGACACACTTGCTAAACCCAATACTAAGCAAAAAAAAAAAAAAAAGTCATTTACATACAGTGGCACGGAATTGTGATGTAAATACCGTATTAACCCATATGTATATATTTATATTCCTGCTAATTCCACAGAAATTAGTTGGCTAGCTAGGGAATGAACAAAATCTGTGAAGAAGCTGTTCTTACTGAAACAGTGCCCGGGGCTTAAACTCCTTCTGGTGTGAATCAACACACGCAGTTTCAGGACGTCTTTCAGAAGTAATTACAGCTTGTCTCATTTCGAATCTTATGTCTGATCTTGGCCTATAAAAATAACTCAATTTTATTGTTTGCGATGATAAGACAGAATTGGCTTTTAGCTGACGTTCCCTTGATTGTAAGGATGTAATACGCAGAAGACTATAACAGCATTTAAAGACTATCTGCTGATCATTTTAAAAGGATGACATCCTTAACCTTCCGAGACCTGGATTGTACAATTTCTCCTCGCTGTTTCTTTTTATTAGCACCTGATAAATATGAACTTAATGAAAGCCTTAAAACAGAAACAAGTTGGGAAAATGAACTACCYATAGCATGAGGGACTAACAAGGATATTTGTAAAAATGTAACGTCCTTGCGTATATGAGGACATTCAGGTCTCTAGAGATGAGAATTTTGTGACATATCCACAATGTTACAGATACGTGAAATGGCAAACTGTTTTATTCACCCATTTGGTCACATATTTGGATAAAACCAGTTCGTTTTGCGTCTCTCAAGACATTTGGTTCTCATGGGAATTAAACTTGATTCAGTGGTGCTTAAAGAGTCTCACCCATGAGCAGAGCTCTGTCTTTCAGCTTCCCGACAACATTACTTTAGATATAAATCCATTAGATAACAGAAGTGTTGCTAAGCAACACGTCAAAAGGTTTTTCCCAACTGCAGCTCATTTTGATCCAATCAGATTACTTATAAGCAACTTTTTTAAATGTGTTTATAGAAAAAAAAAAGATAATATAAACTTCTTGGCTAGAGCAGTTTTAAATATTTCACTTTGAAGTGGGAAATTAGAAATTTTGGAACAAGTTTTAAAAGATTTACCGTTTTTCAAATTTTAATACAGTGGTGGGTGATGTGACATAAGCAATAGAGGCAGATTATAAAAAATACAAACTGAGATTTTTTTTCATTATTATTTGTATGTTAGTTCTCTGTTAGTTCCCTGATGTTGATTATTTTCCAATAACAGCATGTTATAAAGCATTTTCGTCCTTTTATACCACAAGAATTTGACAAAAAACTATTACTTGTTTCAAATTTAGTATCCATTCATAATTGCACTTGATGCTGTGGAAAGGCCACAAAAAATGTTAGTTCCAGTTATTGCTTACATTAAAAATAGCTCTAAATAATCTTTCCTTTAAAAGTCTATTATAAGACTGTTATAAAGGACTTAAACTGGAGACGCCTTATATAAACGCTAAATAAACATCTTAAAGCACACGTCACCATATCCATAATTTTATTTATTTATTTATTTATTTATTTATTTATTTATTGCTATTTTGGTCCATCCATGCCATCCTGCACATCGGGGGACAGTTGCTCCCCACCCTGGAGATACCTTCGTTTCACACACTACAGGCCATTTGGGAATTCCAATTAGCCTAATCTGCATGTCTTTGGACTGTGGGAGGGAACCTGGAGTACCTGGAGGAAACCCACCTAGCAAAGGGGAAAACATCCAAAACTCAATGCACACAGACCTTGAGAGTTGGGAATCGAACCTGCACCCTGGAGGTGCAGGGCGCCAATGCTGGCCACCATGCCAACATATCCATGATTACATGAAGTTTTATATCTTTTTATGTGAGTACTCTCTTTGAATTAATAATGTATAAACCAAATACAGTGGAACCTCAGATTGCGAGTAACGTGGTTTACGAGTGTTCCGCAAACCGAGCAAAGATTTTTAATACATTTTTAATCGGAAACCGAGCAAGTATTAGTTTACGAGCGCCGAGTATCATGTATCACACATGCGACTCTTATTTTGACACCGAACGGCACGTGATCACAACTGGGCCAATTATTTTTCTCTCTCTTGCGCTGCGGGAATTATGGGTAATCAATCGTCTCCCCTGCTGCGTCTTAGTGCTTGTCTTTTACTGGTATAATCAACATCTCCCTCTCTCTTCTGTGTGCACGCGCGTAATTTGACACTGTGCCCCCCACACACCGACACACACACACACTTTTCTCATGTATACTTTGTGTGTGCGTGTGCACGCGCGTAATTTGACACAGACACACACACAAACACACACACGAACAGATCTCCCAGGCTGCACACGCGCTTTATTTACACAGAAAACTCAGCTCTGTCGCGATTCTTTTCAAAGGTAAGGTGCTGGTTCATTTGTTATTTTTTATTTTTTACTTTACAGCAGTGATTGCGTTCGTATGCGCTCAGGCGAGTATCATTAGTGAGATTTCTTTTTTCCCCGTTAAAACAGTGTTGGCATTGTTTATGTTAGTTGTGAAACTTAAAAAGCGAGGTGTGGGAGGGAGGAGGAGTTTTACTGTTTATGACGAGGCGAGGGGCTAATTCCACACACACACACACACACACACACACACACACACACACACACACACACATACAAATGGTGACACTTACAAACGGAAACACTTATCTGTCTGGATTTATTTTTACTTTTTTTAAATGTTAAGTGCAGGTTAATTTGTTTTATTTTTACTTTATATGTTGTATAAATTATTTTTATGTATTTATTGTTTTGGGCTGTAGATCGAATAATTTGAGTTTTCATTATTTCTTATGGGAAAAGTCTATTTGGTTGACGAGTATTTTTAGAATACGAGCCCGCTTCCGGAACAAATAATGCTCGTAATCCAAGGTTCCACTGTACAAAACTCATTTCAGCGCTGCCATTATAAAAAAAAAAACATCTCATCCAATCAGATTGAAGGGTTTTGTGTTGCATGGTAGTAATATTTCTTAGCTTGGTGTTTACATTTTTTGTTTAGCTGCAATGACGTTAACAACACCAGCTTAAAAATGTTCCAGAGAGGCATGAATCGGAAAGTTGCTGATTATTGTAGATACCCTACATCCAGTGTGATTCTTGGGCCATGTCATAATGCACAGAGGAACAAAAGCACAATGGTGAGGGGAGAGAATGCCTCCGAGAGACCTGGTGACCTTGTGGTATTCATATGGAAATTGGGAGCAGAATATTAAGGGCAGAATTTGCACCTGCATTGAACAGGCTCATGTTGAATGTCATATTACTTGCAAAGTCTCAAACCAAGCTTCAGACATCCAAAGCATCTTATGGTTATTTCATATGCAGTGTGATGGTTTGTGTGTATGTGTGTATACTGTACATACATACACATGCCCACACAGGTAGCACACCAGGCTGAAAAATGTGTACATTTTGTCCTTTCAAAATGTATAGATTCGGTCATAGTCAGTAATCATGAAGGAGGCACAGTCTCTGGTCCGGTCACTCTCAGTGAAGGGCGCTCTTTGTGCTTTTCAGGCTCAGTGAAGGAGGTTTGGCTCGTGTGCCTGTCAGTCTCATTTAAGAAGGTGTGGCTTGTGTGCCTGTCATTCTCATCAAAGGAGGTATGGCTTGTGTGTCTGACATTTTCATTAAAGGAGGTGTGACTTGTGTACCTGTCATTCTCAGTAAAGGAGGTTTGGTTTGAGTGCCTGTCAGTCTTGAGTGCCTGTCATTTTCAAGTAAAGGAGGTGTGGCTTGTTGTTTGTCAGTCTCATTAAAGGAGGTGTGGCTTGTGTGCCTGTCAGTCTCAGTAAAGGAGGTGTGGCTTGTGTTCCTGTCAGTTTATTAAAGGAGGTGTGGCTTGTGTACCTGTCAGTTTATTAAAGGAGGTGTGGCTTGTGTGCCTGTCAGTTTATTAAAGGAGGTGTGGCTTGTTGTTTGTCAGTCTCATTAAAGGAGGTGTGGCTTGTGTACCTGTCAATCTCATTAAAGGAGGTGTGGCTTGTGTGCCTGTCAGTTTATTAAAGGGGGTGTGGCTTGTGTACCTGTCAGTTTATTAAAGGAGGTGTGGCTTGTTCTTTGTCAGTCTCATTAAAGGAGCTGTGGCTTGTGTGCCTGTCAGTCTCAATAAAGGAGGTGTGTTTTGTGTGCCAGTCAGTCTCAGTAATAGAGGTGGGGCCTGTTTGTATTTCAGTAACAGTGAAGGAGGTGTGGCTTTCATGCCTCCCAGTCTCAGTGAATGAGCTCCGTTTAGTCTCCTTTCGTGCCTGTCAGTCTCAGTAAAGGAGGTATGGCCTCTATATGGTCCATCTTAATTAAAATGATGGACCATATAGCGTTTATGCTTATGTGTCTTAGCGATTGAGTCATGACTTCTGTCTTTATCAGTCTAAAAAAAAAAAGAAGCGCTTATTATTAGAAATGTGGCATGGCCTCTCTCTGTCCCTTTCTGTCTCAATAAAGCAGGCATGTCAGTCAAGGAAGGTGTGGCCTCCATGCTTATCAGTCATATTAATATTAGACCTGGCCACACATACGGTACTTTTCATACATTGCATCTTTGATCTCATACTGAGACGCACACCGAAAGAGTCTCTGAAAGAGAGACACACACATCTTACAGTATAACGTGGCTGTGCAACAAGGTTACCATTTTCATAGCTATTCTTTATTAACTTGTTAAATGCGTACATTTACCCTACAAATGAATACTGCTCTTAAGCTGGATGGAACAGCACAAGTGCAGACATTTTAACAGAAAAAGAGGATAACGATTTCCATTTAAAAAGCCAATGAATTCTTAATAATAAAATTCAAACACTAGTGAATTCGTAGCTTTGAATGATATTGTACTGAAAACCAGAGATTTACTTTTTATATCTTAACATTCTCATGTAGAAAAAGAAAAAAGGAAAAGAAAAAAAAAAAAACGATTTCAGTGTTCAGTAGACATGTGTAATCTAAAATAAGAATCTTTGAAATAAATCTGCTTTGAATTTCAATTCTGTTAATACAAAGAGTGGGTTTCGAAGCACTGTGGATTTAGTTGTGTTTAAATTTTATTATTAATTATTCACCGGCTTTTACAGTATAGTTCTCCTTATTGCTTTCATACTTTTATAGCGGAATGAATTGAATTTCTCTACAAGATGCTGGCCAAGACCATGACCTCTGCAGCCATGTAGAGAAACTTTGAAAGCACTCATCACTAATGGCTTTTCTACAGATTCCAGTATGGGATGCATGCGTGTGTGTGTGCGCGTGTGTTTGACTGCAGTCTTACTGCTTTTTCCACTTGATTTAATTACAGCATCCTCCGAGGCCAAAGCTGTCATCTGCGATCAGGCAGCGTGACTGCGATGACATCCCTGATAACGAGGGATTTTGTCAATATTGGAGTGCGTAAGAAGCAGGCTGTTGAAAAGAGAGGTTTTCCGGAATAAAATCTAAGGAAATAATTCCTCATATAATTTCACATATCAGTATAATAAAAAAAAAAAACAAGCAGTAAAATGGTTGAAGCGAAATTCCATACTGTAGTTTGTTTTTCCTCATTTTAAACACTGCAAGAAGACCCTTAAAAGTCTCCCAGGAGCAAATTTTAAACCAGATATTTCAATAAACTGCATAAGATATGCCAATGTTGGGATCTTACTTTACTTTATCATACTTTTAAAGGGAGTTATTGTTATTATAAGGTGGCACCGTGGTGTAGTTGTTTGGTCAGTGTGGCCTCGCACCTCCAGGGTCGAGGGTTCGATTCCTGCCTCAGGTCTGTTTGTGGGGAGTTTGCATGTTCTCATTGTGTATGATCGGTTTCCTCCCACAATTCAAAACATGCAGTTGGGGCCTCTGTGGTAAAGTGCTCGCCCTGTCATCCGGAGATCACCAGTTCGATTCGCGGGTGATGCTGTAACCTCTCGAAGCCGGAGGTCTAGAGAGAGCTGATTGACCGAGCTCTCTCAGAGAGGAGGGATGAGAGGTACTTAGTGCTCCCACATTAATCACGGCTCTACAGCCAATCAGGGGCTTCTGTGAGCTCACACAAGCGGAAGGAGCGGATAGCGCTGTCTTCCGAGTGTGTTACGCTGGCCCCAACGGTGCTTGAGCGAGCAGTTCGAAAAGATGCGGTCGTCTGGCGTCAGGTGGTTCAGAGGAAACACGTGATAGTAGTAGCCTTAATGTGGGAGACCCTTAGTGACGGGGAGGAATTGGACACGACTAAATTAGGGAGAAAATTGGAGAAAAAAAAACATGCAGTTAATTGGTGTTCCCAAATTGTCCATCGTGTGCCCTGCTATGGATTCGCACCCAGTCCAGAGTGTACAGTATGCTGCCCTGTTCCCCAAGTCTCCTGGGATATCCTCCAGGCCTCCCATGACCCAGTGTAGAATATGTGCCATAGTATGATATGAATGAATGGATTATTATTATTTCCAGAGTTTTAATATCAATTAAACGATACCTTTAATATTTTAGGGCTTCTTTGGAGAGCTTTAAAAAAAAATCAATGAATCAACTGTACAGTATATGTGCAAATTAGGGGAGTGGTGGCTCAGGCTGCTTAGGCTGTAAGTTGTTGATTCGAGGATCCGGGTTCAAACCTCACCATTGTGCAACCTGTGCCAAGTTGTGTGTGGATCGAATGGTCGGCAGCGTCGACCCCTCGACGGGAGCAGCCCGAAAGAAAGTTTTATATGACTTACAAAATGTAATCAATACGACTGTATATATAATGTTGTGATAGCGCTATGTTTTTTTTTTTTTCTACCCAGTTTGGAGCAATGACTGATGGGTGATGTTGCATGTTAATCAATGAACCATGGTTCAGCTGCTTCCTTCACTGTTCACAGTTCCAATGCACTTTTGCTCCCAGTGGTTTGGAATCGAATACCCTATGAAGTCCAGTTCACAGGGAACTATTACTGTAGCTACAGTCATTACACTGCAGGCAATGTGGAAATCCCAGTCAGCCTACAACTTTACAGTATGTATGACTTCTCTCGCATACTGTAGATTGAGATTCGAACTCCCAACCTTGGGAGTGTGCTAAGCATTAGGTAAGCATTACCACTGTACCCCTCATGAATAAGTGAATAAGAATAAAATATGTTCCTAATGCACAGACTACTATAGGAAGTAGCAATAAACATGAGTAAAGTTGTTGAACAATATTACTAATAATTATTTTATTGAGATATTATACACTCACTCATCATCTATACCGCGTAATCCTCCTGTATATCCAGAGGGGCGGGAGGAGCCTGGAGCCTAGGGCTGGGCGATATGGCTGAAAACTGTATCACGATAAGCTAATACTTGTTCGGTTTCTGATTAAAAATGTATTAAAAATCTTTGCTCTGTTTGCGAACACTCGTAAACCACGTTACTCGCAATCCGAGGTTCCACTGTATAAGCGTTTTATAACCTGGCTTCTCGACAGTGCTAAGCGGAAGCATGTCTTTGGCTATATGATATGCCACTGCCTCCGTTATATCTTTGTACCGTTTAGATTCTTTGTCATAAGGCACTGAAGCAGAGTACCTCTCCAGGGTGTTGTGCTGCTTGTGCCGTGTTGCAGCTACAGATGTTATTGGTTGAATACGGCTGTGCTCCAAAGGGTGAGCGCGGCTAAGGTGGTCTTGGCAGGGACGACGGTCTTGCATAATTTGCAGACGACATTGATCTGATTACGTTCAGACTTTTAATATCCAAAAAACTGCCATACTGGCGGGCTGATTTTTCCTCTTTTATTTACAATTTCCTCACTCGCTCGACCAGCACGAGACAACGATATGGCACAATCAAACGTGACACGTTACACGATTGGCTGTTAGCATATCACTCCCTACGTTGCTCGGTTACCAGAGAGCGAGTGCCTTTGTTAATGCAACCAAACTAGCTTCGCAGCCTCTGTTTTCTTCCGACACAGAATAAAACATATCGAGCGTTTTATCGAACACATTTTTTATTGATATCGATTATTTGCCTGTCGCGATACATATCGTTATCGTTTTATCCGATTATTTTAGCCCAATCCTACTGGAGCCTATACCAGGAGACACAGGGCACACCCTGGACGGGGTGTCAATCCATCGTAGGGCTCACACTACAGGCAATTTGGGAACGCCAATCAGCATGTCTTTGGACTGTGGGAGGTAACCGGAGTACCCAAAGGAAACCCACCAAGCACGGGGAGAACATGCAAAAAAAAAAAAAAAAAAGGCAGGAATTTTGGTCCCGGATTCTGGAGGTGCAAGGTGACACTGCTAACCGCCAAGCCACCATACCGCCAGATATTCTATACAATAGATTCTATTATGACATGATATATTGATTCATTGCTTGTCTTCAATAACACTGAGAGCGGGGAATACACCCTGGATGGGATGCCAGTCCATTGCAGTGTACAGTACCCTGCTCATAAGATTTATTTGCAGAATAACTTTCTTTTCAAAAGTTTGGGCAGAAACATAGGATTCTTGGAACGTCGCTTTCTTACGACTTCTGTACACAACATTCCCCGAGCGGCCTTTTTTTAGCGCAGCCGTTGACATTAATGCATGACACGTTGTGAGCGCTCGATGTGCCGCTTCAGATATGCATGATACGCCCTTTTGAGGGTGCACTAATATAGCTATGCACCGGGCACCGAGTGGCCCTAAATCCTGGCCCTGATGGCTCCCCTGCAACACAGCCATCTGTCATGGAGAGGACAGGAAATCAAAGAGTGCTTGGCTAAAGGCCTGAGAGCAGGCAGACAGATGAGCTGTCATCACCCAGTCCTCGGCCCGTTTATTTAACAATACATTTAGAAATGTCACTGCGCTGTCTGCACAGTCAGACACACACGTACATACACACACATGCTGGGCAGGTCTGCTTTTTCAGCCTTCATCATAGCAGTGTGTAGTTGGGAGTATGAGTGGTAAAAAGAGAGAGAAAGAGGAGAGAGAGAGAGAGATACCTCATATTATACTGTATTTGTATTTCATGCATTATTGTATATTCCAATACTCATATCACATATGAATAAAACAAAAGGAATGGCACTATATTCCTTCCTTCTTTCCTTGTTTATTCTGTAGGCATTATATATAAAATGCAGATGAGCTCAAAGCTGTTACATTTCATGAGGACTAAATGGTAGAGCGTGCTAGATTTGCAGAGTCAGGCTCCAGTCGTGCCACTGTAGCTAATGAAGCTCTTAGCGGAAAGAAATGTTTATGGAAAACTTGAAAACCTTTTAAGGGGAATATCAATTGTGACGCATGAAAAAGACCCACATTTCACAGCTGCTTGGATACGACTTTTATTCGTGTCAACTGCTGACCTGCTTCACAGGAAATTATGCTGTTCTCTGTGTTTCATCTCTCTCTCTTTCTCTCTCTCTCTCTCTCACACACACACACACACACACACACACACACACACACACACACACACACACACACACGCACAGACATATAGAGCTGTGCCATTTTCCTGGGTTGTAGGGTGAAGAATAATAGCTTTCACATTCTTTATGTATGCAGTCCTTCACATAGTGTCTTTGAGCTCTTTATACACTGAGATGGAGAGACCTAAAAATTTAGAGTTGGATAAATCCATAGTATACAGCTGCACACTAATGCTGATAGTGGTACTGTACTACTACTACTACTGCTACTGCACTGAAGCACCAGTTTGAAATAACGTGCTGCTGGAAGTCGATAAGGAAGAAAATGGAAGAAAAAAAAAAAGTTTGCAATTCTACCAAGAACCTTCATAGTACTCTGGCACTGGAGACTCCTTCCAAAATTGCTACAGTAAATAAGCATCACCCRGCAGTCCTCACCATGTCAACGATTACTCACAGGTTTTTAACTATTTTGTTGCGGAGTGTCACAATGACGAGGCGGCAAATCTGCGTAGTCGGTAGCACAGTCACCTTACACCTTTAGGGACGGTCTTTGATTCCCACCTAGGGTCTGTGTGCATGAAGTTTGCATGTTTTCTCCGTGCTTGTTGGGTTTCCTTCTGCTACTCCAGTTTCGTCCCACAGTCCAAAGACATGCAGGTTAGGCAAATTGGCGTTCCCAAATAGCCCGTAGTGTGTGAATGATTTCAAGCTGGCAACTAGATCTCTTAATAATACCAAAACACCAAAAATAAATAAATAAATAATCAAATTGAGATAAATCCCATTTCTGGAGTTTAACTCATTTTGGCAAATTAATGTCTGTAGGCACACATGGTTGTCCATAACAAAACACATTTGTAGAAAATGTTTATACTGTATGTTCTCCTATTAAGCTTTGCTGCAACACTCATGAGACACATGATTACGTTGTGTACAAGAGACATCTACCATACCAGTCGTCTTTGGTACATCTGGGTATGTCTGCTGCGCGACATTCTCCAATTAGTATTTCCAAACTCTTTTTTTAACCATATGGGACCTTCAGACACATGTGCTTTTGGTTGTTTCCAGATCCGACCTTGTATAATGCATCCCTCTTATGACAAGTCGCTTTAATCAAAAACCCGAAGTGAAACTGAAACTGGTGGTGTAACTTATTACAAATATTTTTATCATCTTCAACAAACGTTGTAATGACAGAGTATACACTAGAAAAACACATGGCCTCAGGCAGATTCACCCATTATGACAACACTGTACCAGTGGAGTTATAGCGTATTGCAAAAGTAATAAAAATTTGCACTGACACAACCAAAACAAATTTGATGAAAAATTTGCACTTTTGTAACACTTGTGTGTGTTGTCAAAGAGACATTACACAGAATATTTTTCATACGCCTCGCTTCATTGGAGAAAACTCTAAAAACGACCAAAATATATTATTATGATATCAAATTGTTCATATGTATATATAGAGTTTTCAAGGGATTTTTCACCTGTACATTACTATTGCTTTGTATTCTGTATGAAATGGACAGGTTTTTTTGGACGCCACCTTATGCACTGCTTGAGGAATGTCTGGTTATGTTAAGTAATGCTTGTGACTTAGAGAGAACATAACACAAAGCATTTGATCAGTGCCCTCAGGTAGCTTGAGGCTGGATTGTTTTTGTCTTTGTAGGTAAGTAGACATCAGTTAAAGAAACACAGAGACAGGGTGATATGGGAGCAAACAAACCACTCTTGATTTGTTGCGGGGTCTGATGGTGGGTTTGGGAGGACCTGGTAGAAGACAGTTGCAGTAATCCAGTGTTAAAAAGATGGAAACGAAACAAGCACCCGAATGGGAGAGAAATAAGCAACTAGATCAGCATGTGGTGGGCTGTCAAGTAGTGCGATCGGAGACTTTTCCAGGGAGATGACAAGGTTTTGACATGGGTTCATATCATCAGGCATGTAAATACAGCTGTTTTAGACTAGCTGGGCTTGCTTTGAGAGCAGACGTTTGTATCTTTTTGTATTCTCCGATTCTCTAGTTCGTATTTAGTGCCCCAGGAGACCACCTCACTGACATTGTCGTCCCAGATTGCTTGGCAAAGCTTTGCTTTTTCTATCCTTCCTATCTGTTCTAATTCTGGCAGATGTGATATACAGTGTAAAGCTTCAAATCAGGTCTGGGTACTGAGAGGGTCAGGGTGAAGCTGTCAGGTTGGCCTGATGCTTTAAAAGGCTGTCTTCACTTTAAAATGCATACTGGCAGTCAGCTGGCTTTTTCTCTTTCATCCCTTTTTCTTGCTTTTTCGTATTGGTTGATCGATTCATTGCATAGATGACGGATTCTTCTCAAACGTCTTTTGGTTTTTAATGATGCGGTTATCTCGAATGAGGCACTGAAGCAAATGAATCAGTGAACGATTCACTGAGTCGTATCTTTGGTTCATTTTCTGCTGATAGAACTCTACACATTCTCTACATACCAATGTTTATCCATCCACATTTCCATATTATGTGTTATCTCTTACCGTCTGAGGTAAGAAGAAAGTTGGGGGGATTGCAGTGCTTGTTAACAATAGATCATGTAATCCTGGACATATACGAACTGTCAGAGAATGTATCTGTAGCTCAACATTGAGCATTTACACTGCAATGAGCATTTACATAATGTACACGGCTGCTGATGTTGTGTGTGATGTCATTCACTCAGCTACTGCTAGACTAGACCTCAACCTCCTCTTTCTTCAACACTGCTAACTCTTTTTCAGAAGAAACTAAGCTCCAGGCAGGCGAAGTGAAGCATGTATGGTCTCGTATGAAGAATATCACTTGCCAAAGGTGGTCAGAGTGAAGGAAGCCTAGGAAGAGCCAATGAGCCTAACTTTTAACAGGTTTCATACAGGATCACCAGCTGCCCCCATGTGCTACCGCCTTCCGTGCCATATAGACATCACACCCTCCTCTCCACAATCCTCACAATTTCTTCCCTCTGACACTTCACCAGAGACCAATAGGAGCAGACCGAACTGTTCATATCTCCACCCTTTAACTCCCTCCATGGACTTTAACACATCTCACCACCACCTCCACCTCKGTTCCACTTTGTTCAGCATCAAGGAAGTGCCCTCTACTTGCCTCACCCCCTCTCTTGTTTCCAGAAGTCAGCTAAAGTGGCAGCTGAAGATGCTGAACCAAGACCAGGCTGCAGATCCTGATAGTATCAGTGCTAACCAATTGTGTGGCATTCTGTACCACCTGTTTAACCTCAGCTTGAGTTAGGAAAAGGTTCCCATGCTCTTTAAGACAAACTGATTTATCCTAAAGTCATCCTTTCCCAATAACCTTGCATAATGAATAATGAGGGTCCTGGAGAGACTGGTGTTGGCTCATCTCAGGCTCCAGATAGCACCTTCCTAGACCCACTGCAGTTTTGCCTACAACCCTCAGGTTGGTGTGGACAATGCCATCATTTGTCTTTGTCAGTAGGTTCTTTCACTCCTAGATTAAGCAAGCAGCACTGTGAGAATCATTTTCTTTGATTTCTCCAGTGCCTTTTACACAATCTAGTCTGTACTGCTAAAACAGAAGCTCTAGAAGATGGAGGTCAATAACTCTACAACTTCCTAGATTACTGACTATCTGACAGACTACAGTTTATGAGGCTGAAGGTTGTCTGTCTGAATAGGAGGTCAGCAGCCATGGAGCACTACAGGAGGCAGTAGTCTCACCTTTGAGACCCCTCAGACTTCTAGCTCAACTCTGAATCCTGTCATCTGCAAAATTCTCTGTAGTTGTGTTGTATATCAGTGGTAGACACAAGGCAAAGTACTTTGGGCTGGTGAATAGTTTTGTAGATTGATATGGGAACAACCTCCTGGTCCTGAATATAGCCAAGACCAAGGAGACAGTTGTGGACTTCAGGTAAACCAAGACTAGACCAAATGGAGCTTCCATTCTGGGCGATGAGGTGGAGGTGATGTACAGTAGAGCTACAAATACCTTGGAGTCTACTGAGATAAGTCAGTCCTTTTCTGGACCTGGTGGAACTGAGGCTTGAATTGCTGACCTTCCAATCAGTTACTCCTTGCCTTAACCCTTTGAGCTACCACTGCCCTCGATTACCAACTGGACAGGAAATGTAACATGGACACTGTCTACAGGGGCAGAGCAGACTCTGCTAGTTGAGAAACTCAACTAGTATCCTTTGCAGCTATCTGCTGGGGCAACAGCATCAGTTCCAGTGACACCAGGAAACTATACAAGATAATCAGGAAGTCTAGTTTGGTACTAGGGACTCCCCTGGAGTGTTTGGAGTTGGTTGTGGAGGGGAGGATGCTGCACAAACTAATGAACATCATGGATAACACCTCACATCTCCTTCACGACCTACTGGTCAAACACACGGAGCACTTCGAGTGAGAGAATGCTTCAGCTTCGCTGTGACACCTAGAACCCTACAGCAGGTCTTTTAAACAGACTGCAATTGCACTTACAATAACTGTCCTCTGTGTCATGAGAGAGATCTCTTTCTTTGACATCTTCACTATGCATTTGGTCATCCACGTCTTGTGCTATTATGGATCTAACTCCAACTGGTAAATCTATTACGATTTCATGAATGCACCTTAATGCACAGTTCCTTAGATTGTCCACTGTACTTACATGATTATGTACTTTCATTTCCGTTCCTTTCATTCATTTTACAACATATCTATGTATTGTTGTACACTTTAATGTAGCGTTATACATTTATGCAACTATATATTTGTACATACAGTATGATCATAACATAGGATCAATGTTTTTCTTGTTATTAGGCAAGATACAGTATTACCTCATTAAGCAACTTAATGTACAGTTTAGCTGTAGATTAGCCACTTTACTGCATCGTTGTACAGTGTATCGTACTGTAGGTCTTTACAAATTCTCTTTCGTAAATTATTTTTCTACCGTTTTTGTAGTGATTTAAAATTGCCACTTTGTATCTTGTTTGTATAATTCATGAACTGGATGCTATAGCGATAAAATCTATCTATCCATCCATTGATCCATCCATCCATCCATCCATCCAGAGTTCAGGCCACTGTTATACACTGTATGTCTTGTCCTTCTAGTAAAAACAGTCTGATTACTGCACTGAGAGTACACTACCAGTCAACAGTTTGGACATAGCTTCTAATTCAATGGTCTGTCCTGATCTGTACAGTATTTTTTTTCTACACCTTAAAACAATCTCGAATGCATTCAAAATATGCAAAAATCCTATTTGAACAGTTAATATTGAGACGTATATGCTTTGTAAATCCTTCATAACGGCTCCAATCTGATGTGCTGTCTGTTAATTTTTTGCGTGATTTTTGCGGCTGTAAGTCCAAATGAACGTCTCCTCTGCAGCAGAGGTTTTGCTTTTCTGCGATGGACAGTTTTATTGTGGTGCTTGATTGGTTTTGCAAATGGACTTGACTAAAATACTGTTCTTTCAAGAACTCTTCCAGAACAGCTGACCTTCACATCTTAAAATAACAACTGACTGTTGTTCTTATTGTTACTTAATTTTATAATTCCAGTTTTGTTATTTCAGTTTTGAAATCTCCAGTATTGTTCAAAAATGTATAAAATAAATCACGAACAAAAAACAATGAATTAGAAGGTGAGTAAACTTTTGACTGGTACTGTWTAAAAATACAGTGGAACCTCAGACTGCGAGTGACGTGGTTTACGAGTGTTCCGCAAACCGAGTAATGATTTTTAATAAATTTTTATTCGGAAACCGAGCAAGTATTAGTTTACGAGCGCCGAGTATSATGYWTCACRMATGCGACTCTTATTTTGACACCGAGCGTCACTCTCTCAGGGGCTAATTCCTCACACACACACTCACACACACACACACACACGGCGCCTGCGCGCACCAACGGAAACACTTATCTGTCAGGATTTATTTGTACTTTTTTTAAAGGTAAAGTGCAGATTAATTTGTTTTATTTTCGTTTTAAAGATTGTATTCATTATTTTTACGTATTTATTTTTTGGGGCTGTGGAACGAATAATTTGACTTTTCATTATTTTTTATGGGAAATGATGATTTGATTTTGGAATACGAGCACACTTCCGGAACGAATTATGCTCGTAATCCAAGGTTTCACTGTATGTGAAATCCCTCTTTAGTTTTTTTTTTCTTTACATTGTTTGTATTTAAAAGTCACAGTTTTTAAATGTCATATCCTTGTTTCAAATATTTCTGATATACTTTATAGACTTTAAAGAGCTTGGCCTTGTATGACTGAGCATAACTTCTCAGATGTATTGCCACGGTGTCTTAGGTTTCAGTAGGAGACCTGATTCAGCTCCATGGTAGCCTGATGATTAGCTGATATAGCTGAAGTAGCACACATGGAATAGAATTAGTCAAACTAAACTGAAGTAGAGTTGGAGCCACTATGAGACAGGCAGAAGAAATGTAGTGTGTGGTGTAGTTATTCAGTTTAACCCATATACATTATTTTCTACAGTTCTTCTCTCTCTCTCTCTCTCTCAGCCTAGGGGTTAAACTCCTTTCCAATTCTCAGCATATGTTCAACCTGCAAGCGCTTCTGTCTCTGAAGATCTCACCAAACCCAGCAAGCATCAGTGAAAGGGGCCACGTGGGGTGCTACTAATACACCAGCCAAAACTTCAGGGCAAATGGAGAGCCTGGCAAAGCACTAGCATAGACGTAATTTGAAATTATGCAGAGCGTTAAACTTATCAAACTTTCTTATATAACCGTCTTATATTTTACATGCTTTAAATTAATCTTGACATTTTTGCAGACTCTTGGCATCTCTCAGCAGTTTTCTTTAGGGAGCCACACCGACTGATTCTCCAGCAGCACTGACGTTTCCACATGTAATACATTAAGCACCGCTTCATGACTTAACCCCCGAGTTTTAATTAAAACCGCTTAGTTTGACTTCCTTTCTTCATTTTTTCACAACGTTGCCATTTCCAGATGAGTGACAAGGACATTMATTTTTTGCTTTCATGGTTTGTGTCCAGTTGTCCCCTTAGAGTGGTGATGCAGGATCATGTTTTAATGCTGCAGGCAAGAAAAAAAAAATCTGTATGTGCTTTTTGGAGTCTTGACGGTGGCTTAGTGGGTTAGCACTGTTGCCTCGTGCCTCCGGGGTTGGGGGATTGAATCTCGCCTCTGGTCTGTGTGCGTGAAGTTTGCCGGTTTTCTCCATACTTTATGGGTTTCATCCCACAATCCAAAGACATGCAGGGTTGGTTGTACAATTGGATGGGTCAGTGTAAGTGTGTGTGCTTGTGCCCACCYCATCCAGGCCATACCCCACCTTGTACTGTACCCTGTGCCCTTATTTCACTGGGATGGGCTACAGGATAATTGGTATAGATAATAGATATATGGAATTAGAAAACGTTACTTCAGTTTGCTGCAAAGAGATGTTACAGCACACAAGGGATGTGCAAACCATTTCTGCAAAGATTTGGAAAAGAAAATAGAACCGTACCAGACGAGGCCAAAAGATTGTATATTGTTGATTTTGCTAATGCGCCAGGGTGAACTCTCTGCCCAAAGACTGAGCAAAATATAAATAAAACTCCAGTGCCCGGAATAGCACAGATCTTGTGAAGGAGTAGGGAGGAAAGTCTGCTAAAGCTTGGTAACTGCCTTGGACAAAAGCGTCTCTATAAATCAATAGCAATGTTCTATGGCCTTCACACTTCCCAGATCACAGACTACAAGAGATTATAGAATGAAATGTTAAACAGCATCTAACACCATCAGGAACAAAACACAATAATAGGGGACCTTTTGTAGAAGAGCGGTGTTTATCACTTCAGTATAGTTGTAGAGACGTACAGTGCATCCGGAAAGTATTCACAGCGTTATGTTATGAAAGTATGTTAGAACCTGATTTCCAAATGGATTAAATTCATTGTTGTTTTTCTCAAAATTCTGTAAACAATGCCGCATAAGGACAATGTGAAAGAAGTTGGTTTGAAATCTTTTTCAAATGTATTAAAAATAAAAAGGCCTTCAAGTGGCGCAGTGGTAAAGTGATCGCAAGCTCGATTCCCGGGTGATGCTGTAACCTCTCGCAGCCGGAGGTCTAAAGAGAGCTGATTGGCCGAGCTTTGGATAGCGCTGTCCTCCGAGTGTGTTACGCCGCCCCCAACCCTGCATGAGCGAGCAGTTAGAAAAGATGCGGTCGGCTGATGTCACGTGGTTCGGAGGAAACATGTGATAGTCTTCGGCCCTCCTGACTGAGTAGTAGCCTTAATGTGGGAGCCCCCTTGTGACGGTGAGGAATTGGAGTCGACTAAATTAGGGAGAAAATCAGGGAAAAATACACCCCCCCCCCAAAAAAAAAGAAATTACATAAGTATTCACAGCCCTTGCCATGACACTCAAAACTGAGCTCAGGTGCATCCTCCTTCAACTGATCATCCTTGAGATGTTTCTACAACTCGACTGGAGTCCTCCAACTGGTAAATTCAGTTGATTGGACATTATTTAAAAAGAAACACACCTGTCTATATAAGGTCTCACAGTTAATAGTGCAACCAAGCCATGAAGTCCAAGGAATTGTCTGTAGACCTCTCAGACAGGATTGTATCAAGGCACTGAAGTTCCAGATGAGCACAGTGGCCTCCATCATCCATAAATGGAAAAAGTTAGGAACCACCAGCGGGGCGCCTGGCCAAAGTGAGCGACTGGGGGAGAAGGGCCTTAGTCAGGGGGTGACCAAGAACCAGATGGACACTCTGAAAGAGGTCCAGTGTTTCTCTGTGGAGAGAGGAGAACCTTCCAGAAGAACAACCATCTCTGCAGCACTCTACCATCAAGCCTACATGGTAAAGTGGTCAGACGGAAGCCACTCCTCGTTAAAAGGCACATGACAAGCGCCTGGAGTTTGTCAAAAAGTGTTGAAGCACCTTTGGCGCCAATTACAGCCTCAAGTCTTTTTGAGGATGAAGCTACAAGATGTTTTTTCTTCTGGAAGGTTCTCCTCTCTCCATAGAGAAACACAATAAACTGAAACTTTAACCTTTACACTATGTGAAGCATGTATACATATTCAAATTAAGATTACATCCAGTTTCACAGAACAGATCTCAGGCATTAAGCGTAAAGTGGTACTTTTTCTCTCTTTTAGCTTGCAATGATAATTTGTTATTGCAACTATATGTCCATTGTCTATGGTCCATTATCTATTATGTAACTCTCCTTGCCACTGGATGTTGGAAATTTCCTTCGGGATCAAATACGGTATGTGCCAAAATGTACAGTACTGAAACTCACGCGTCTCCAACGCACATGTGTGTTTGTTGACGATGCATATATTGTACCTCGAGCTGCACGTGTTCCCTGTAGTGAAAAGGAAGTTGTGTTGTGCTATTGTTGTTGGAAATGGGTCTCTCGCTGGAGGAAAAAGGATTCATAGTTGAGTTTTATTTCTGCTCATACAGAAGTGGTGATGAATGGGGACCGAGTTTGAAAAGGTGGCAGAACAGGTTCTGTTCTCTACATGAGCACTGGGTTTTGTTAGAGTTCTACAGTTTCCTTCCACCTACCCAAAACATGCCAGGCTGTGATAAATTGACCGAATGTGAAGGACTGTGTTAACCTGTAAGCATGGGGCCATGCACTGGACTGACATACAGTAACAGCCTGGCCAGAACAAATCAATGGATTTTTATTTGATATAATATCATAGAAAGCGGCACGGTGGTGTAGCGGTTAGCACTGGCGCCTTGCACCTCCAGGGTCCGCGTTCGATTCCCAGCCAGACTCGGTTCCCATCTCTGTGTGCATGGAGTTTGCATGTTCTCCCCGTGCTTGATGGGTTTCCTCCGGGTACTCCGGTTTCCTCCCACAGTCCAAAGACATGTAGATTAGGCTAATTGGCGTTCCCAAATTGTCCACAGTGTGTGAGTGTATGTATGTGTGTGCCTCGCGATGGATTGGCACCCTGTCTAGGGTGTACCCCACCTCGTGCTCTAAGCCTCCTGGGATAGGCTCCAGGCCCTCTGCGACCCTGAATACAGAATAAAGCGGTATAGGAGATGAGTGAGTGAGCGAGTGATAATATAATCGACATGAACTATAAATATAGCACTATTCCTTAAAATTTTATTTTAAATTTGAATCTAAATAAAATTTATTTGTCACATACACAGTCGTACAAAGTATGATATGAAGTGAAATGCTTATATGACCGCTGATGACCTAAAACAAAAAAATAAGAAAAGTAGAGTTTTCAATAAGAATATAAAATATGAAATAAAATAAATCACAATTATTAACAAATATAGAAAGATAATTTAGCTGTAAGAAGAATTTGGAATTTACACTATGCACAAATAAAAAATAAAATAAAAATAAGAATATAAAAATATAATAAAATAAAAAAGAATGGAAGTGGACCACATCCAGTCATGGCCAAGACAAAGTACAGAATAAATGTGCAAGGTTACAGTTCAAATTTTACAGTTCCGTGGTGTCAAAATGTGCCATAAAGTAAAGCCTTTATTTTCTGTCACATATACATTACAGCACAGTGAAATTCCTTCTTCGCAGTTACACTGGGGTCAGCCATGGTACAGCGCCCCTGGTTTGGGTTAAGGGACATACATGGACATACACATCCGTCTAGTGACATGCACCTTAAGGGAAACATCAAGGGCCCAACAATGGTAACCTGGCTGAGCTGGGAATCGAACCGCCGATCTTCCGATCTGTAACTCAGTGCCTTAGCCCTCTGAGCCACCACTGCCCCAAAGTGCAATGAGCATCGTTGTGTTTGTGTTAAGTCCTATGTRGTGTTGTTATCGAGCGTTTGTATAGCCTGCAGGAAGAGGCTTCTTCTTCTCAATCTCTCCGTTTTGACCTTCAGGGAGAGGAATCGACCTCTATTCCTTTTTTTTTGCTGTTGTAATTGCTCATTCACATACTATGGGCAACTTGGGAATACCAAGAAACCTAATCTGCATGTCTTTGGACTGTGAGAGGAAACCGGGGTACCGGGAGGAAACCCACCAAGCACGGGGAGAACAAGGAAACTCCATGCACACAGACCAGAGGCGGGAATCGAACCTGGACCATGAAGGTGCAAAGCAACAGGGTCTGTAGACAGAATGTCGAAATAATATCTTTTTTTTTACTACATATTTTGGATTGATGTCTTGGATTTCTGTCTACGTCAATGTTTTTTTTTTCTTCACTTTTTCAGTTTTTTTTTTTTTTCGATTTCTAAACTTTTTTCAAAACCAGTTGTAAAACAGCCTGAAACGGCAGGGGGTGCACATTTTTGGTACTCTGCTGTGAGACATGCCCAGATGCTACCTAAGTCTCAATACTGAGACATAAAGGCTTCCTGTCAAATCGATAAACATGACACGTGCTGTCATTGCTTTTGGAGGATGTAAAAAATAAACGCAATGTGTATCTCTCATTCTCTCTCAGTTTTTGTCTCTGTCTTTGTATAGGCTTCTCTCTCTCTCTCTCTCTCTCTCTCTCTCTCTGTCTCTCTCTCTGTATCTCTTTCCCTTCTCTGCGGCCTTCGAGGCTTATCTCACTTGGCCCATTCATCTGTTTGATGTTGAAAGCATGGGAAAGGTATCTGATATCTGATGCCACGGCTCTCTCTCTCTCCAGGCAAACAGCCTTGCGTGTTTCCCTTAAGGTGCATGTCACTACATGGATGTGTATGTCCATATCTTTGCTGTCTCCTTGTTATCACATTAGGATGTTTGAATGCTTTACTCTTTTTTTTTTAAACGCTGCATGTGTATTTGAGTGTGCGTTGTGAAATGAAAAAGGCAAACAAGCATCTCTCAATGGAGTTAAAAGCCCTTTAATGCTCTTATATATAATCTCTGAGCTGAGGGTATCCCATGGACCATTGTGCAGAGAGTCGTTCGGTCACAAAGAGCCACAGTTTGAGGAAAAGAGTAAAACAGGAACAGAGAGAGAGAGAAAGAGGTTGAGAGGTGACCTTGATCTGGTCCCTTACCCTCTATTGTCTTTACCATAATGATGTCTGCTGGGGATTCTCTTCTTCCTCTCAATGAAATGCCCCCCCACCACTGATGAGGTTAAAACAATGTTAATAGCCTCCTCACAAAAGCGTCTGGCCGGAAAATGCCATTATGTTTAATTCTGGGATGAGACTGGCGCTCGCTAGGTGCACTGTTAACAGTATGCTGATCTGTCGCTGATCTTTGTTTCTCTTCGTGGTTTTTACTTCAACTAGTGATGTCATCCAGGCTCTGTACACCCATGCCGTCAGACCTTTTAGGACTGATTAATTAGGGGAGAATGCACAGTATAATTGGACCTAGGACCAAATGCACAGAGGAAACAGGAAACAGAAAGTTCTCATGCAGAGTTTTGAGACTCATCATCTATCCCTCTTTAATCTGTATTCAGGATCGCAGGGGGCCTGGAGCCTACCCCAGGAGACGATGAGCACGAGGCAGGGTACATCCTGGACAGGGTGCCAATCCATCGCAGGGCATACACACTCTCACACTTATTCACAAACGATGGGCAATTTGGGAACGCCAATTGTGCTTGTTTTTGGACTGTGGGAGGAAACCGCAGTACTCAAAGGAAACCGGTTTAATATTTATTATTATTATTAGTAGTAGTAGTATTAGTATTATTATTATTTATATGCATTATATTGTATGGTACTATTAAAATATGTTATACAATTTTATGCACCCTAATGGTAATATTTATGTAGAACAGTATGGTAACATTTTATGTACTGTATGTAACCTTAATTAAATACCATAATATGGTACAGTCTGCTGAAACTCTTAATATTACATACAGTAATATGGAACTGCCTGTACTATATGATATCAGTAGTATATGTTCTAATATATAACATATATGGGACAGTATGTACAAACATACCATTTTAGATGGTGCCTGAAGTTTGGTAGTCACTGCTGTACCCAATAAGTACCATGGTATTCAACAAAGTATTGTGGTACACACCGTCGTACTGTCTGAAGGGCCATAGTACCTGTGGTGTCGACCATGGTAATGTCCGAAGTACAGTGGAACCTCAGATTGCGAGTAACGCGGTTTACAAGTGTTCCGCAAAAGGAGCAAAGATTTTTAATAAATATTGAGTTGAAAAATGAGCAAGTCTTGGTTTACGAGTGCTGAGTATCATGTATCACGCATACACTCTTGTTTTGACATCGAGCGTCACGTGATCACAACTGAGCCAATGATTTTTCTCTCTCTTGCGCTGCGGAGTTGTGGGTAATCATCTCCCCTGCTGGGTCTTAGTGCTCGTCTCTTACTGGTACCGACACACACACACACACACACACACACACACACACACACACACACACACACACACACTCTCTCTCGCCTTTACAGCCCGCTCCCCGGCTTCACTCTCTATTTACACAGAAAACTCTGCTCTGTCGTGACTCTTTTCAGAGCTAAAGTGCTGGTTCATTTGTTTTTTTTGTTGTTTTTTTTTACTTTACAGCAGTGATTCCGTTAGTATGAATCAGTGTCATTAGAGAGATTTTTTTTTCCGTTAAAACAGTGTTTCCATTGTGTGTGTTTGTTATGAAACTTAAAAAGGGATGTGGAGGGGGGAGGAGTTTTACTGTGTAAGACGAAGCGAGGGAAGGGGCTAATTCCACACACACACACACACACACACACACACACACACAAATACACGGCGCCTGCACGCACAAACGGAAACACTTATCTGTCTGGATTTATTTTAACTTTGTTTAAGGGTAAAGTGCAGGTTAATTTGTTTTATTTTCACTTTATATATTGTATTAATTATTTTTATGTATTTATTTTTTTGGGCTGTGGGATGAATAATTTGAGTTTTCATTATTTCTTATGGGAAAATTCGATTTGGTTTACGAGTGTTTTGGAATACAAGCCCACTTCCGGAACTAAATTATGCTCGTAATCCAAGGTTGCACTGTACTTCAGTAATACTATGGGATATACTACACTGTAGTTTACCCTAGTGCGCTATAGTACATACCATAGTGACTTATGGTTAGTAAGTTAAGTCAGCACTGTGGCCTCACACTGCCAAGATCCAGGTTCGATTTCCAACCCTCTGTGCATTGAGTTTTCATGTTCTCCCCGTTCTTGGTGGTTTCCTCCGGGTACTCCAGTTTCCTCCCACGATCCATTGCAGGTTAAGTTAATTGCTGTTCCCAATTGCCCCATAGTGTGTGAATGAGCGTGTGTATGTGTGCCCTGCAAAAAAATTAATAATACCCCGCTTATGTCCTAAGGCTCCTGGGATAGGCTCCAGGCTCCTCCCTAACACTATCCCATTACCCACACAGTACTGTGTATTACTCACTCACTTACCCACTTATCGTATATACCACTTTATGCAGTGTACGTCTTAGACTGTGGGAGGAAACCGAAGCACCTGGAGGAAACCCGGATGTGTATTAAGAACTACTAAATGTTCAAAAAGCAACTTATGAATGGAGTCTGGATTCTTATTTGAAGTGAAGTGGTAACAACCATAACTGCAGTTAAAAAAAGAAAAAGAAAGAAAGAAAAAAACTTTGGTAGCCTTCAAATGCCTAGACAACAGAACAACAGCCTTAAAATTGACAGGAAGGTGTAATAGTGTAATAAAAGAGCAATATCGATCACATACCTCCAAGCTATAGCACATAACCCTGCAGAACAGTCTAATTTATAAAGTAATAAAATAAGCTGCTCAAGGTTGCTAGCGCTGTTGTGTAGCGTAGGTGTAGCATCAGGCTGAACCTCTATCAGGAAAACAATTAAACATCTTCAGTGTTCGCTGGAATGTCTTCGCAGAACTAGCACTAAAGCATTCTGATTGTGGAGCGATGGCAGTTGAGACCACATCAGGCCTGTTTGTAAAAAAAAAAAAAAAAAAGTAAGAAATAAATGCATTCATTATTGTAATACTGATTTTACTATATAGTGATAAATAGCACTTGGCATGCAAAATTTTAGATATATGGGTTGGATAAAATCATTTAATGTCTTCTAATAGACAGTGACAGCAACCATCTTGAAGGCGTTTTGCACTCATCGAAAGGTTTCGGTAATTGGGGCTGTAAATCAGTCCTCAGACTCTCGGGTGAGCGGTGAAGCATCTTCCTGAAACCGAGTTCCAATTGCCAAAACTTACCACGAATAGAAATTCTAAATGACCTCAATGACTAAAAACATTCACAGATATTACTAGACATCATTTTAGCTATAATGTGTCTAATATCTATTTCACGCCGCATTAAATTTAAATCACTGGATGCTGTGTAACCTAATAAAACTCAATTATAACACAGCGCTCTTGGATGCGCAAATCTGATTGGTCAGAAGGTGTTGATTCATTTTCCGAAGCAGCAGCTCTTAGGGTAGTGCTAACTACAAGACAAGCCGTGATTCATATGAATGCACTCGGTCTGGTACGTTACTCACGTTATAGGAACGACTGATTAATAGAGACACAAAGTATAATCTTAGACTGATGCTAACCAGATTTTGTTTAAAAAATGCTAGGAGGAATGACTAATAATCAACATAGTGATGTTTTCTGTAAGAAAACTCCTATACTGTAACATCCGACAAAGGACGGTCGTCAGTAGAGATGTTAGATTTAATCGACCTTTTGTTGGACGGTGTGATTCATTGAATCGAAGAGTCAGTTTTCAATTAAGATCTGATTCACACTTGTTCTGCAAGATTAAGGTTTCTTCTTCTTCTTTTAAAAATCGGCACAGTTAGTGTGTTATTGCAACCAACTGAACTGAAGTGTGGAGCAGAAGGTTGTCAGAAAAAAAGATTCATACGTTTTACTAGACACAATCAGCAACGTAGATATAACCTTATTTCACTCACCCATTTATATTGACCTCTTTATCCTGGAAACAGGATTGCAGGGGGCCTGAAACCTATCCCAGGAGACCTAGGGCACCAGGCGGTTACACCATGTCCATCGCAAGGCACACTCATATACTGTACATGCTCATTCGCACACCTCTGAAAATTTGGGAACGCCAGTTAGATTAATCTCCATGTCTTTGGACTGTGAGAGGAAACTGGAGTACCTGGAGGAAACCCACCAAGCACGGGGAGAACATGGAAAGCTGGACCCTGGAGATGTAAGGCGACAGTGCCGCCTCATTAATTCACTCACTCATCATCTATGCCGCTTAATCCCGTATTCAGGGTCACGGGGGGGCCTGGAGCCTATCCCAGGAGACTTCGGGCACATGGCAGGGTACACCCTGGACAGGGTGCCAATCCATCGCAGGGCACAGACACACACACATGCACTCACTCATTCATTCACACACTACGGGCAATTTGGGAACGTCAATTAGCCTAACCTACATGTCTTTGGACTGTGGGAGGAAACCGGAGAACCCGGAGGAAACCCACCAAGCACGGGGAGAACATGCAAACTCCATGCACACAGAGACGGGAATCGAACCTGGCGGTGCAAGGCGACAGTGCTAACAACTACACCACCTTAACTCAATGTTTCGAAAATATATATTTTTTGTTTTATATATTGTAGAATATAGCTGACAATACACATTAGTTCTGTTGAATGGAATCGGAATCGAACAGTCTATCACATACTCTAGTATTCGGGACATTACATCTAGGCCATGTCTTTGGATTATGGGAGGAAACCGGAGTACCCGGAGGAAACCCACCAAGGACGGGGAGAACACGCAAACTCCATGCACACAGACCAGAGACGGGAATCGAACCTGGACCCCGGAGGGAGTACTTTTATCTGAGGAAAGAGACGTACTGTAACAAGAATTTTTCAGATGACACTTATTTATATAATCAGCCCTGCAGCATGACCAACATAGTGGAATGTTTTAAGCATTACAAGATGCAGGAGTAAAAGGAGTGTGTTTTATAGCCTCTAGTGGCATTTTGAGCGCGGGAACAACAAAAAGTGTAAAAGCCAGTTTTATGCGCTCTGCTAAGTCAATTGACATGCACAGCTGGCGTAATATTGCACTCAAACCGCAAACCAGTATACAGTATATTTATCCCAGGGAGACGGAGCTGTAACCAGGATCTGCAGTTTAGAGAGGCCCACGATGCAGAAATCTGTCACAGCTAAAAATATCACAGTGTCACTTATTTTTTAAAGTTCTACCTCCATTCCTCCAGATACATCTCTGAATCTGGTAAATAATAATGATAATAATAATGATAGTAATACTAATTACTACAGTATAATGTGTTCCATTTATACGGGACGCACAAGGGTACTGTAGACATATTTAAAACACATGTTGCAAAGGAAACAAAAAAGGAAATAAGGAATAGGATGCAGAAGAAAGGTACACAGGTATATTTGATATTGTTTTTTTGGAGGTTTTAAGGATTTGTCCCCAATTCATATCAGCTTGGTTCTCCTTATCCAAATTTACCCCTACAGTATGTCCAGTATGTTTAGTGTAAACTCTGTGCGCCCATATCCACTTGAAAATGTGCTCTCGAATATGGTTCATGTGGTGTGAAAAATCGTATAATTGTTCGACTGTCCCATTTAAACATGGCAATGAAAGGTTCACTCTGGCCTAATAAAGAAATGATGTCAGGTGAGATGGTCGTTCTTGACCTCCATCCATCAAGGATCTGTAGTGCTTATCTTCTATAGGGCCATGAATGGGCAGGAGCCTGTGCCATGAGGACTTGGAGCAGCACATGGAGAGCACTAGCACACCCAATTGTACACTCTGGGCAATTTGGAAATGCAAGACAGCATTCAGTGCATGACTTTGAACTGAGGAAGGAAACCAGAGTACCTGGAGGAAACCCACCAAGCATGGGGAGAACATGCAAACTTCAAACACACACAGACTGCAGGTGAGATGTGAACCTTCAACCCTGGAAGTGCAAGGCGACATTGCAAACCGCTAACCCACCATGCCTCTCCGTTAGTGCTACGGTCGGCTCCATATGGGTTTGAGATCTTGTGATTTGATTTCTTTTACACCGAATCAACACCATAAACAGTAAGTCTCCTACATACGAACGAGTTCGGTTCCGATAGCTCGTTCATAAGTCCGATTTGTTCGTAAGTCCAACAAACATTGCCTAGGTACTAGGATTTTAGGCCAATTGGCTATACACAGTATATTACAATAGCGTGTTCTTTGGGATCATGCCGATGGTTGACCAATTCATATTAAAAGAACGAGCAAGGTTTGCCTCCTTTTTACCAATTATTTTCAATTTTGTCTCCATCGTTATTGCTTGGCGCTCTTAGCAGTACCAGCTTCATCGCTGCTGCTTTTACGCTTGGATCCGGACATCCTGGGCTTGTACTGCACTTGCAGAGGATGCACGCTGCATGCACATGACAATGTACACCGGGCATGTGATTTAACTTGTGCATGGATGCATGTTTGTGTCTTCGAGAGTTTGTAACTCGAATGCTTGTATGTAGGGGATTTACTGTATTGTACTCACAGTAGTCGCTGATGGTGTGGGAGTTGATGTGTAAGCAACTTGTTGCAATCAACAAGTTGTGTTTATTGGCAGATCACAAACCAAGAAGATGGCATACTGCCATCTACCGTACTATAACATATAGATACTGTAAGCAAGGGTACTCTGGTACAGAACAATGTTGCTAATGTGAAAGCTGAGTGGCAGCGGAGTGGAGAGGTAAGGGAATCAAACTGACGAACAGTAAGAAGCAGTCATACGTGGTATGAAAATGGCCCGAGGCAAAACCAGTAGATCAGAATTGGTGAACCTGAGAGTCTGATCTGCAGTGTAGTGTTTCATAAGTAAAAAGCAGGGATTTGTGAAATGGCGTAGTCAGTGTAAGAGTTACAGTACAGGTAATGTGTGCTGAAAGTTGGATTTCAAGCTGCTGAATTTTAAACATCACAGACTCTTTCAGTTTTTACCAGAAATAGCTACAATAAGAAGATAAAATTACTGAAACCCAAGCGCAAGGTTGTTATGATAGCACGAACCGGCATCTTTCGAACTAAGTAATGGTCCAAGTTGGATAATGTTACAGAGCTGGGAAAAAGCAATGTGTGTGTTTATAAGAGAACTGCTAGTGGTTGGTTGTCACGATTATTCATAGGTTTGGAAATATGAGTTTTAGGCGCAACGACTGAGATTTTGGTTTTAAAAATTGGAAGTCCATCCAGTATTTAATGTAATGAATACATTCAGTTAATGAGGTGGTTGGAAGAGCCATGGTGAACCTGGTAGTGGAATAAATCTGAGTGCCATCTGCATAATAGTGGAAGCTACAGTAAGTGTGATCTGAGCAAGGGGAGATGGTAAAATCGAGTGCATGTTTAATTTGCTTTATGCATTATTTTACATGATAGATACAATAATGCACTGATGCATGCAGCAGGTTATCAATGCGTCTATGTCAGATTCAGAGAATTAAATATAACTACTGAATATAATTCTTCACACTATCACTTTGTGATGAAAAGCGCCGCATGTGTCACAATATTTGTTCCAACCCACGGCTGCGATGACAAAGTACTGTAGCGAGTGCTTGGTAAGAGCATGGTGCGATCTGATCAGATGGAGTAATAATGTGGTTGGATCTGATTGGTCCTGATGAGCAGGTGATCTTTCACGTGAGAGGAAATTGGTGACAACGTGATGGACCCATTGAGAACCGGACAGCGACGTGGGTAGGAAGTAGTGTGCACTTTTTGCGCCTGTGACTACCTGGTCTTCGTCGCAATGTGACTGGTGCCTAAGCATTTGGGGAAGGAGTCTCCAGTGCTAGCACTTCTTCCATCAGAGATAAAGCAGTAATTTGGTGGTTTTCAGTTAACTCTGCAGAACAGATAAGATGCTGTGCGTGTTATGTTTTGAGTCTGGTGATGGAGAGACTGTTACAGTAAAGACACAGGGCATAAGTGTTCCAAAGAACCAAAAGTTGACTGCATGTTTGACGGCACACTGGCTTAGTGATTAGCACTGTCGTCTTGTACCACTAGGGTATGGGTTCGATTCCCGCCTCTGTGTGCATGGAGTTTGCGTGTTGCTAATTGCCGTTCCCAAATTGACCGTATTGTGTGAGTGTGTGTGTTTCCTGCAATGGATTGGCACCCTGTCCAGGGTGTAACCCCGCCACATGGCCTCAGTCTCCTGGGATAGGCTCCAGGCCCCCCGTGACCCTGTATACAGGATAAAGCGGTATAAACCATGAGTGAGTGAGTTACCTGTTTGGTTAGAGAGGGGAAAAAAATGCTTTGAATTCACTGTTATCGCTAAAGAATCAGCTTCAGGGTGGCAACAGGTACTGTATGTCGCTTCACTTCGAGCCACATCATCGGTTAGGTTGCTATTCACGCATACGCAGGTCCTGTTTTATCCTTCCCATCTTTTACACTCTAACGGAAATATTAACTTTCCCTTCCATTCCCAGCTTCCCTAACGGTCCCTAAAGCTTCCCATTAATGACATCAGTGGACTAGGAAGCACATTCATACATTTACTATCTAATAAACTTTTTATTTTCCAACCTTGATGTTCCTCCTGTTGCTGTTTAAATCAGGATCTCATCCGGTTACTGTGTGCCGGCCTTTTCATAAAGTCTGGGAACTATTTGGTTCCTCCAAAGGTTTTAGAAGCACAGTGGAAATGTGCCTAACTTGATAAACCTCACATTCTGACAGGCCAAATCAAATCTCTTGTAAAACTGCTTTGCAGAGTGTGTGTCTCAGCTATCTGCGAAAGTGCAGCTGTCTACACCTTGATGCAGTATATGGTAAGGATATTATAGCTCCGAGGCGCGTTTATATCCGTACACAGGGCGGGAAGGTGCTGAAGCTGGGTTGCATCACTGCCCGTCTTAATCACGCGGCTCTGTGTTGACCAGGCAGAAGCCGCCGCCTTCATCATCATCATCATATGTATTGACGTCATATAGTGCTGCATTTGCGTTTCAGCAGGCCTGAGTGAACACAAGAGCGAGAGAGGAGGAGGACAGTCGGAGTTGGAGAGAAAAAGGGAGTAGAAGACGGTGCATGTAGAAACTGATGAATAGCAATAAGCGTTGGAACTCTGTAATCAGCAGCTTCTTAGCAGGAAGGAGGAGAACTGACGCATATGGCTCATGATTTCATTTTTTTTTTTTTTAAAGAGATTTCTGACTTCCATCATCTCCACTCTGAATTTCTCCACAGCCTGATTAAAGCTATTAGAGTACTCAGAGTCTTGGCTTCCAGATGACCTCAGGCCCTTCTGTCTCTCATTTTCTCAGAGAAAGGCATCTGATTGGGGCTTTATTCCTACTGATCACGGTGAATTATGGTGCCCTTGAGAACGGCGTCCTCAGAAAACCAATCTTGAAAGTAAGAGTTTTTCGGTGATTCATCGCTGTTCCACCGTTCTATTACAGATATAAAAATCTCCTTTCATCGCACCTCTGCAGGCCCTTCACCAGTAACAGAGAAGATTAATTAATGCTGTAAATCAGCTCTTTATCACTGGCTGAAATGGCCGGACTATAAAGAGATACTCCGGACCCGCTCCTCTCCAGCAGAGGGACAGACAGAATGAGGTTCTAAAGGGATGCTTTTTAATTTCGCCCTGAATTACGGTCGCACGTGAAGAGAGAACCATCTCACACCCACACGCACTAACATTTCTATTGCTGTACTTGCGAGGACCAAATGTTCACATAAACACATTAAGATGACAAGATGAGTTGTGGGTCCCGTTGCCGGTCGTCAGGTTTACATGCGGGCACATTCTCTCTCTCTCTCTCTCTCTCTCTCTCCTTCGCTCCGTTGTGGAAGTTTAAGTAAACACACACTCAAGAGGGAACAACCATAGATTAACCTAGGTATTATTCTAATGCGTTTGGATCAACGCTTCAAAACAAAGACAACGATATTTGATTATCCACACTCTTGCTGTATAATTTATTTGAATTCACTTTTAGAAAAAATACAAATACATCATTTTTTTATTACTGTATAATCTCTTTGCTTTCTTAATACACTTCATGCATCTGCCAACAAGCTATCGTATCCCCTCATTACATTTTTTTTTAATGCAGAGTGTCGACGGTGTGGGCAGAAGTGTGTGAACGTGCATTGTTGTGCAAGATCACAACGCACTTGGATAGCAGTCCTCCGCGTTTAATCTGAAGTTTGGGCTTCAACTCATCAATAAGCATCTGACTGTTAACAAGTTTCTTTAAGAAACTTTTACCTTCCTTACAGTATCGGTCCAAATTTTGTTTGCAGATATCCAAACATCCGGCCACAACTCTGCATAATGTCTTTAATAAATAGCGGGACTAGGTGCACCCTAAGGTCTCAGTAGTTAAGGCATTGGACTACGGTTCGAAAGGTCTCAGGTTCAAATCCAATAACTGCCCAGTTGGGACCCTCTACTGCTTACATGTTTAATAAAATACTGGATAAGGGTGTCTGCTAAATGTCAACTGGAATAACTACCTTACATATCTTTGGACTGTGGGAGGAAACTGGAGTACCCGGAGGAAACCCACCAAGCACGGGGTGAACATGCAAACTCCATGCACACAGACCCGAGGCAGGAATAGAACCCTTGACCCTGGGGGTGCAAAGCGTCAGTGCTAACCACAGTGCCGCTCTCTAGATCCATCGAAATACTTAATGTTTTAGATTTCTAAAAACACACACACCGTGAATAATGACAAATAATTACTTTTTCTTGTCCAAAGTTAGGTTTATCACAAGACTTGTAATTAGAGACAAGAAATCGCGATAAGGGAATCAAGACGAATGTAGCATGTGCGCAGGTGAACAGAATGAAATCAAATTAAAAGTTCAATACAAACACACGCTGAGGGATGCACCAAACCATCATTAGTATCCTGATCATTTACTATCATGCTGGAAGTGCCTAATGACTAAAAAGGGAATTCTCTTTGAAATGTTTGGGATGACACTTTGTGTAGCTTAAAATTCGATCAGGTTCTTTTTGCAGCACTCAGGAGGGTTCCTTAAGCAATGTCTATAAACTTTCCAAAAGTTCATACTCACGTTTTCAATTCTATGTGTTTTGGAATAAAAACATAACAAAAATAATCTGATTGTTTCGGATCTTAGTATTAGACGAATACAACCTCCGATGAATAATCTCATATACAGTACAGTCGACCCCTGTGAAGTCGCGGTTCAAAGTTAGCAAAGTCAGTCATTCGCGGATTTTTCCTTCGAACGTAACTTGTCCGCGGGAATTTCACGGAAACCGCAAATATCCTCCAGATTTTTTTAATGCCGTTTTTTATGACAATATATAAACTTTTATTAACTTTAACGCTAAACTATTAAGAACAATATAATTTTCAAATTTTGTAACAGAAATATTAACATAAATTCAGCTAAATTTCCATATAAAATATTATAAAAGAAATGTTTTTAGTACTACATACTGTAGCAACCGTAGAGGAAAATGCAGTCAGTAATGGTGAAATATTTACCCTATAGTACTTACACCAAAAACCCACGTGTGCATGAATTACAGTATATACTGTATACAGTAAGGCTAACCTTTGCATTTTACATTCTAGCAATGTGGAAGACACATCAGTACAAAACTCTACAGTATACAGGTTTATCTTTACATTCTTTTTTTTAAAGGGTAATGTACTGTATTAAGCTGAGAATGAAATGAAAGTGTTTTGGGAGCATATTTAGGGTTTAAACTATATGCATTTTTGACCACATCCAAAATTTGCGTTTTTTCACAAGACGCGGGAGCTCTATGAACGCAACCGGCGCAAATTTCGTTGGTGGACTGTACTTTCTTTTATAGTCTCATGTTTTATTCAACAAAAATAAAGCCAAAGAGAAAAATACATGTGGGCAATACGTACACCCATGAGAAGTGCCCCCATGATTCAATAGCTTGTAGATCCACCTTTAGCAGCAATAACTTGAAGTAATTGTTTCCTTCATGACTTTAACAGTCTCTCACATCACTGTAAAGGAATTTTGGTCTATTCTTTTTTTTACAACATTGCATCAGTTCATTGAGGTTTTTGAGCATTGGTTTATGCACAGCATGGCTTTAGGGTCATTCCAAAACCTTGATTTGTTTATCCTTCAGCCATTCTAATGTAGATTTACTGGTGTGCTTCAGAACATTGATCATCCTGTTGCATGACCCTGTTATGACCGAAAGTTAGCTATCAGACGGATGGCCTCACGTTTGCCTTTTCAAACCTCAATCATGCTTCCATGTTCTCTTTAGACTGAAGAGGCTTTCTCCTCCCAAACATACATTACTCGATCAGTCGTCTTCCAGTTGTGCTGTCATGGACTTTAACATTTAACATTCTCAGTGAGACCTGTAGATGTAACTGTGGAATTTGTTTGGGTTTCTCTGAGCATTGCATGGTCTGACCTTGGGCTGAATGGTAGCTTGAATGCTTTCCACTTGTTAATAATCTTTTTCACTGTAGAATGTTGAACTTTAACTTGGAAATTGTTTTATAACCCTTTCCAGATTGATGTGCAGCAATAGTTGCTTCTCTAAGACCATTGCTTATATCTTTCCCTCTATTTTATTAGAAGTTTGGGGGTACTAACTTTTGAACACGACTGTGCCGTTAACAATTATTTAGAAATAGCCTGCTCAGCACCTGTAACCTACTGTATGATGGAAGCTTTTAGCTGTATGTTTTAAATATCTGACTCCAAGTCTTTTCATTAATTATCTGTCCTCAATTTATATAAAAAAACTGCTAACTTAATCATCTGACTCAAAAGAATTATCTCAGTGTTTTATTGACATTTAATCTAAATCAGGATCATGCAAATCTTTTTACTTGACAGTAAAGTGTGTTCCTCAGTCCGAGGCTTTCATATAGCCTATCGTGGTTAGTCCAGAGGTTTCGACGTGCGAGCCAAGGCCTTACCTGTTACTTGTCAGAGGTTCTATACTTGCAAGTATGAGTCTCTTATTCTGGCTTGTCAGAGGTTTCCTGTGAAACACATCTAACCTTTTCTAGAAAACAACTGTATTGCATATTGCACACTCAATGCAACATGCTTTCTTGCAGAAGAACTACAGAGTATTCAAGAACGAAGTAAAAAAAACAAGAGAATCTAGGATTCTCAATTGTGAATTGTCTAATACAGTCGAACCTTGGATTACGAGCATAATTCGTTCAGGAAGTGGGCTCGTGTTCCAAAACACTCGTAAACCAAATCATCATTTCCCATAAGAAATAATGAAAACTCAAATTATTCGTTCCACGGCCCCAAAAAATAAATACATAAAAATAATTAATATAAACTATAAAATGAAAATAAAACAAATTAATCTGCACTTTACCTTTTAAAAAAAAGTACAAATAAATCCCGACAGATAAATTTTTCCGTTGGTGCGCGTAGTGTGTGTTTGTGTGTGTGTGTGTGTGTGTGTGTGTGTGTGTGTGGAATTAGCCCCTTCCCTCGTCTCTTTTTACACAGTACACTCCCTCTCCCCACCTTGCTTTTTAAGTTTCTCAACACACACACACAACGGAAACACCGTTTTAACAGGAAAAAAAGAAATCTCTCTGACCTGGGGTAAGGGGTGAAAAGGTGAGAGAGTGGCGCTTGGTGTCAAAATAAGAGTTGCATGCGTGATACATGATACTCTGTGCTCGTTAACTAATACTTGCTCGGTTTCCGATTAAAAATGTATTAAAAATCTTTGCTTGGTTTGCGGAACACTCATAAACCACGTTACTCGCAATCCAAGGTTCCACTGTATATAACTTTTTTATACTCCTGAGACAAATGAATAATAATCAAAACACCATATGGTCACGTTATCAAATGAAAGACACAGTATTTTACGGCTAGGTGGACGCCCAAGTAGGTAAGGTTGCAAGAAAAAAATCACATCACAAAATCACAAAATATAAGTCTGACATTGTAAACATTATTTTCTACTTTTACATTTTATTTATGATGTCTTTACATTGATCACCATTAAAAAATTGGGGGGAAAATATATGATCTACCAAATCAACTACAATACCACTTTTAAATTATTAACCAGGCTTTAAAGGTTCCATATTTCTTTAATAAATTAAACTCTGGTAAACAATCCAGTTTTCCGCTACCTCAACTCTCTTTTTTTCACTCCTTGTCCGAACACACCATTTCAGTGTCTATGTAAAGGACAACTGCCAGGCTAAAAACTGCCAAGATGAGCAGACCTGCATAGAAGCCAGGGGAAAGTATTCATTTATATGAAGTCACATCAGAGAAAAAAAAATTATTCGCTTGTTTCTTTCTCATTTAATTTGTCCACGCACACACTGGAGACTAGCAAGCATGAAGCGTCAGAAATACCCTGACAGTCTGCTGTGTCTCAACAGAATAGCGAGAGCAGGATGAAGTTAGGTCAAGAGGAAAAACTGCCATTTGTTAAAGAAATAATACTTTTGAAGATCGATATCCCTGCATTTATATAAATGTGGGTTTATTTGCAAAGAACTGTTTGGTGCTTTCTGGCAATTAGTTTCTGCATCGTACAATGGACAGAACTGGGAGTTAAGTGCTTTTCTCCAACATGCTGAAGTGTATTAGCAATTCAACCAAATGTTCCATTTTAAAGGCAAGTTGATAAGGGCTTCATGCGGACGTGATGTTACAAATTCAAACTAGAAGACGCTTTAATCCAAAATGACTCCGAAGCCAAATCCCATTCAAGCATGAACTTGAGTACCTTAAAGCTCCTATATTTGACTGTTACTTGGATGTTTATGCTCTAGCCGAAATTTTCTGAGACTCTGTCATCTGTTTCACTCCTCATCCAGACGCACCATTTCAATGTTTACGTAAATGAGCTACCGACAAGCCACAACCCACCAGAGAACTGCATAGCTGAGCAACAAGCCAGGCTAGGCTTTCCTTTATATGAGGTCAGATTAGGAGGATAAATATCTAATAGGCTTTTTAAACCCCTGACCAATACAAACAATTTAACTTTTTTTTCTTCTGATACACATTGAAGACCCATCTGAGTGTTTAAAAGTGAATAGTGAATAATAGGTGCATTTAGCTGTGCTTTCGAATCCTACATCCTGATCATTAGCACAAAAGTGTTAAACCAACTCTGGTCCTAAGAATTCGATTGTCCACTGATTTATACACATTCAACAACTTAAAAAAAAAAAAAAGGTCAGGTTCATCTCAGAAAAGTTAGATACAAGGCAGGAATACTACTCTGGATCACAGACCACTGTGGATGAATTTGTTTACATCTATGGGTAATGGAGCACATCTACAGTAAGCATGTTTTTGGGAGTGATGGATCATAGGGCCATAGGACCCTCGGGAAACCCATAGTATGAAGACACATGCAAATGTACTCTCTATATACTCTAGAGCTGTCATGCAGGCTAATGCACATCCACCAACTGTCAGAGATCAGAGACTAAACAGACGTAATTAAATATTTTAAAAGGTGTTGACTCAGCTTGTGCTACATCATAAGAAAGAATATGCATCCCTGGGCGTTTTCGTATGATGGAAGCTTTGCTTAAGACGCACAACAGTTTATCTTTAATGCTTATGATATGTGTCACAGATTATCAATAAACCACTAAGAAACAATTGTGCATCAGGATATACAGGATATGACATACAATATGCACTCATGATATATTGTTCTGTAGGTATTTTTATTGCATTTGTAACCTTTGCGTCATGTGCCATGAGTCACTGTGTAATTCTCTGACAGCCCTGAGGTGTCTCTGAATGTTTTTGTTGATTAAATATTGCGGTGTTAGTCTCCGCAGCATTTGTGATGGTGTTGAGGTTTTTTTGCCTGAGGAGGCAACGGTCTGGTCTAGGGACAGCCAAGGAGGAATTTCATTATTACCGATGAATGAATAAAAGTGTTATTTTGCAAAGCCTGTAGTAATTTCTAACCGGTTTATTTGTGTGTCGGTCACACAGGTCAGTTGGCGGTGGGTACGTGCGAGATTGTGATGTTAAACAGAGACAGCAGTCAACCCAAGCGCACCATCGCCAGACAGACGGCCCGCTGTGCCTGTCGGAGAGGCCAGATCGCAGGCACCACGCGGGCACGACCAGCATGCGTGGACGGTAAGGCTTAATAGTTATTATTACCAACACACAATTTGGTTATGCACAATTTAAAAATCTAGTCCAGGCAAACAGGAGACTATAAATGCAGCCTGGGAGCAGAGTGTCTTTTTCTTAAGTTTCATGGTTCCCAAGTTACTCCTTGAGGACCTCTGTATTAATCCATGTTAAGTGTCCAAAAGTGAATAAACCAAGCATTTACGAACAATGACTACAAGATACTGTTGTGCCAAGAGTTGAATAAAACAATGGAGCTCAACTGCAGTAAAATGAACACCCTGAGGACCTAGCTGGGAAACAATGTTTTGTTAGAACCTTTGCAAAAAAGTCTACAAGCTACTAGGTAATATTCGGATTTTTGGCTGCTGTTGCTTCCTAGCCATTATACTAGGGATGCCCAAGACAAATCAGAACTTTTGAGTCCAGAATAAGAGTAAAAACTACCTTTATTTCTTGATTTACGGAACCCCCTGCTACTTATCCCAGCGTTTCATCAAAGTAGAACCTTTTCTCAGTACGACCAGCGCTACATACAGTATGATCGGACTGCCTGCTTCACGTCTGAAATGCTGGTCTCCCAGAAAGATCATTAATTGACCCTTTCCCGCCTAGTTTGATCACTAGAAATGTGTTTTTGGAGGACAACCTCATGCTGCCCACAATCCTGGCTGAGGTGACTCGGAGCGCGCTGTAGTCATTCCCATTAACATTTAGCGAGTAGAACGCCTGATCCTTGAAAACCAAAGAATAACTTGCCACCAGCTTCTGGAAGAGACGCATAAGGAGTTCCTGGAAGACCAGCATTTCAGACATGAAGCAGGCTCTGGTGTACTGTTACAATTTTTATTGTCTTCATTATTGTTGCGGCCTGACCCTAGACCAGGACGTAACAGTACTGAGAAATCAAATAAAGGGAGTTTTACTTCCATACCTAGTGGTGGGAGTCAGTACCCATTTCATAATCGATCATTGGTTTAAGCAAACCTACGGTATCAGTGATCTATTAATGAGTTTAATTGCACAGTACTACGCTTTTTGCACTCATTGTGTTACACAAAAGTACATCAATTATGAAAACTGGGATAAGCATCCATTACAGAAAATATAAATGTTACAAACAGCCCTACGAAGCAGAAGTACATTTGTCATTGTAGGCCGACTAGTATTTACTTTGTATGCATACTTCCTGTGACAGATTTAGGTTTTTTTTTTCTCCTGTTCATTGATGATTTATTTCTATCATTTTTCCTCAGACCAAAGTACTGTACATCCATTTCCTGGAAAAATTGTAAAACTCCCGGAGATATATTATCTGCCACTTTACACAACCGCAGTTATCAGCGTTATATGCATGTGTGATGTCTCAGCCTTTTCACATTGCCTGTCGTATTTGCATGCTTTCACTATAGGATTTTTATCTTTATTCGATGTACTTGGATTCTTGAATTCTTGCCACCCACATAGTTTTGACCCTTTTTGGGTTCCACATTTTGCACTCCCATTTTGGAACATCTTGGCTTTCCACTTTATACGACTTCCTCCCGCCTGGTTTTTTTTTTTTTTTTTGGTAATTAGCTCCACTTGTTCCTTGTTTCCAACATCGTTATTTGTTCCTCCAGTAGAGGTTTTTGTGTTTCTCAGACTTTGAAAGTCACCTCCACACTGGACACTCTGAACCCTTAATGCTTAATGAGACCTCTTAAAATTTCTGTGTAGAAAAGTGTTTGTCTATCAGTGAGGTTTTCCTGTGGAGAACTAGTACTACTAGCGTGCATTTTATTCTGCTAATCGCACATAATTAAAAACATCGGCAGCCTTCTGTTACTTGTACAAAACTGCCAAGGTCTGAAGATCKTTGTACCGAGTTTGCTCTCATGAAAAAGGCACTAATGCCTTTCCAAACTCCGTGTTATTTTCAGTGTTATTTCCCTTTTTTTTTCCTTTTTTTTTTAATCCTTTCATATCTTATAATACTTAGACTGAAGAATCAAATAGGCTTAATCTGTTTCTGGATAGGGAAATCCCTGGTGCAAATACCTTCGTGCAAGCATTAGCATGTAAAGCTCATACTTATAGGATTGTTTACCAACCTAAAAAAAGAAAAGAAAAGCAAATGTTTTTTAAATACATAATTTTTTTTATCCACCCGGGGAGGCCTGGCTGCCAATTTAAATGCTAACTCAATCTTCATTCACGGTGTCAACCTGGCAATTAAAGTAACGTGGCAGAAAAGTCAATCAGTTTTGCTAAGCATGTATCCTGACAAGAAACATCAGGAACAGATGACATGCAAATATGTTGGCAGGCACTGAAAAATAGTAATCATAATAACAGAAGCGACGTTCAAGTCAAACTGTTTTTGTGAATGAACCATTTGCAGAAGATTTCAAGCATAATACGGTGATGAGACTCTTATCCGCAGTAGAACGTTTGTATACTGCAAACGTTTTAAAGATGGCCGTACTGCATGTCCGTAAATGACGATCCCAGCCGAGGTGGCAAGCGCAATGCCTGATTCTTGGATATCGACAGATAACTTGTTAAGAACTTACAGAAGAGATATATTTGTTTGTGGGAACTGTAAGCACAACCATTAACCAGCACCACTTGCACATTACTGGAACTCGTTTGGGATTCATTGCCGCATCCCAATACAGTACTGACCAAGGCATTTACACATAGGAAATAGTTTGGGCTATTAAGGGAGTTTCTGGGAGGCCAGCGTTTCAGACGTGAGGCAAGCAGTCCGATCACTGAAAGAACTTTCGACCTTGATGGTGTCGAAGCACTAGTGAAACATTGGGATAGGTTCGTTAGTGTAGAGTTTTTAATTTCAGAACCGTGTTCTGTCGCTCTGAACAGTCAGAATAACAGGTCCTGGGTTGACTTGAACGCCTTTTGTATTATAAACCAGTGCGAAAATAGTCAACATGCCTTGCCATGTGATACATTAAAGATGAATAAAGTCTTTGAACTGATGTGGTTAAGTTTCTTCACTAGTGCCAGATAGATTGAGTTCAGATCACATGGGCAAAACGGCAACTTTATGCCATTGAGCCTCATATTGCAAAACTCTAGCCGTGGATAGAAAGCTGTCTTGTTTGTAAGTAATGTTGGATGAAAGCCTTTTTCGAAGGTACAAATATAAAATGGGCAATTCTAACATAATTTGACTGCCGTGATTCATTCAATTATATAAATCATTGCGTGCGAAACACTGATTCTGAGAATGATCAGGATCGTTAGAGCATGGAATTACACTTTTGCTAACTGAATAGAGGGCTCGTTCTGTGATACCATTGTACTATTTCCCTAATGCTTTATAATTAATGCTTATACTACTTGTGTGTAGTGTGTAGATTTTTGCCTTTTGCATTTGTATTTAGCATTCTAGGAAGCAATCCCATCCATGCTCCAAATGGAAATCTCACGCTATTTTGTTCTTCTAACGCTGCACCGAGTTCTCAAATCTGATTGGTCAGAAGGTGTAGCTCCATAGCCAGAGTTTCTTGTGAAGGCTTAATGGCCATCACTTGAACCCCATCGACTGAAACGTGGCACTACACTGAATCGAGAACAGACTAGTGTGTTGACAATTGCAATAAATTGGGATTGTTTAACAGGTTTTAATGCAGCATGTTTTTTTTTCCCTTCGCGTGGCTCTCCCATTGTGGTTATAACGGACATTGTTATTGTAATAGGCTCTTCTGTGTGATATTACATTTACTGCATTTTGCAGAATCCCTTATCCAGAGCAGGGTCTTACTCAAGGACCCAACAGGTACAACCTGATGGTGTGGATTTTGAACAGGGGACCTTCCAGACCATAGTCCAATGCCTTATCCAGTGAGTTACCTCTGCCCCTGATAGCACTACTGTTGGCCCCCGGTGTCATTTTACATATCCACCTCTATTCAGTAGAGCAGCTTCTTCCACTTCCTTCTCTGAAATGTTAATGCTGGGTGTAATTTTCTTTCTAAGAGTTAAAAATCTTCACTCTTTATAACATGATTTCTGTTTGAGAGCATTTTTTAGGGCATTGAAATCTGAACTCATCAGACCATATGACCTTTTTCCACTACTCCAAAGTCCAATCTTTATGCTTTTTTGGAAAATCAAAGCCTTTTTTGTCTGATTGTTCATACTAACACGTGCATTTCATATGACCTCATAGATTAGATTTTTGTGGTACAGGTTTAGTCCCAATCCTGTGAGTAAACGTAACCATGTATTTATTTTATAATTCGTTTTTTTTATGCAACTTCAGCAAGCGTTTAAGTGCTCTCTTAATGACCACGTTTCTTCCACAAAGTTGATGCTTCAGTACACACCTTCCCAGGTTTTTATCATGTGTGAACAGTTCTTAACCCACTTCCAGTAATTTTAAATCGCCTTAGTTGTTTAAGTTGTTTTGTATATTGGTCGACATCTAATCTAAGGTTATAAGAAGAAATATAATTGTTGCTATGGTGAAGTTGTCTATAAAGTGATGTTTATATAATTTTAATGGTCTCCAGAGTCAGCACTTTGTAGCTGTTAGAAAATTATCGGGTGAGATCTTTGTGATTCCTGGTTTTTCATGTTCAAGATAGAATAGGAAAAGTAAAAGCATATGACCACATGATTATTAATTAATTTTCCAGCATATCCCCAGTCGTTTTTTGTTCTTTACTTTAGGTATTTGGCGCAAATTGTATATTGTATTATATCACAAGAATTAGTAATATACTAATCTATATAAATAACAGAGAGGTTTTGTCTGTACATTGGACCGAACTCATTCTTTCATTGATATCTTTACGTTTCATACATGTGGAGGAGCCAAAATCTGTGTGTCTGTATGTCTGTCCAGCCAGATTTTGTCACAGCATCATGCAAAACTGGCTGGACAAAATTTTATAAAACTCTCCCAGTACTTGCGTATTTGCCAGAATATAAACCAAAATGCAATGTTATGAAATAATCTACTTTTAAAATAAGCTACTAACAAGCCACTTGCTCAATGTACACCTGCACCAGTAGATATTAATTAGAAAATTTTCACCACTGAAAATAACATATAACAGCATTGAAGTGATATAACGTCAGAGAGTTCTGTTGTACAGAACGACAGACAGACAGACAGACAGACAGACAGACAGGTGACAGTGGACGTCAACCTGAAATAATAATATCACTGATTACATTAAATCTAATCAGCTTATTTTTTAACTTTGAACCTTTTAACTATTTCTACAAACTCTTTATAACTATAAAAGTTTAATTGTGAAACACTCAGAGGCTCATTTTGCTTTGGAATGAAAAAACTAACAGCACGCTCAGTCATGTTTTATTCATTATTCATTTTATTCATGCAATCCTCCTGTGACCCTCTTAATAACTTAGCTTGCATGTGAACCTTTTAGTAAATAACTGCCTTCATATGTTGTTTTTAATTACTACAGGATCGGTGTTTATTTCTGAAAATAAGGCAATAAATTGTAAACTTTTCCAGAATTTTTTCTTTCTCCCCAGCAAATGCAGTGCATCTTAGACACTGGAAATCATGTACAGTACGTGTTGAATTTAGGCTGCAGTGCAATCCAAAGTCATGCATCCATTACCTTATTGATTTAAAACATGTTTGTCTATGTTGTTTTAATTCGAGATTTCAAGGACAATTGATTTGTTCATCCTGACTAACAAACAGCCAAAACCCGGTATTGGTGCTTATTTAATTTTTTTATGTTAAACATATAATACAGAAAATGTGTGTGCCGAAGAGGCTACTTGCAGAACCTGACGTTGCTAACTTCAGCTGTTTTGGAGAGATGATTTTATATGTGTACCCGAAAAAAGGCAATTTTCAGCAAATTATTCATATTCTTTGAGTATTGATACTAAAATTTGTGTAAGCTTCTAGGAACATATGACCTGTAAAAATTGAAAAAATTCAATTAAAGCACTCCGTGAAAAATTAAGGATTTTTTTTCCCCCAAAAGAATCTGTAGTGTCCGTAACCATGTCAAATTCATGTTGCAATATTTTAAAATGTAGATTTCAGTTTTGTCTTTTCATATGAAATCTAAATTGTCAGAGTTTCATCTGAATGACCGTTAAGATCATTGAAAGATGTGAATTCAAAAAAGTTATGGACACTACTAAAAAATGCATGAAATTGTATTTATTTGTGTTTCTTTTTATCTCTAACAATATGAATGTGCATGCATACTGTATTTACAAAAAAACAACCAGCATGGATCGAGAGACAGGAAGCCTTACATATTATGAAAAATAGTGTTATACGATCCTATCTGATAATTCACTTTTTCTCCTAGATGAGACACTAGAACATCAATAGCGTTGGCCATAAAGTATAAATGAAGACATTTTGGATTTTGTGCTGTTCAGACCAAATCACAGAAAGATGTCAAGGCAACAGGGATTTGTAATTTTCTCTTCAGGAGCAATTTGTAGGCAATAGGAGTTCTGTTTCAGAGCAGGAGCTTTGTTCATAATTCAGTGCAAATGACTTACTGGTTTGGATGAAGCTCATATTGCCAACATTGCTGCACTACAAATGTGTTTGCTAATAGCCTCACCGGTCAGAGGGGAAAATCTGAGTAATGATTATGTGACTGTACTGAGCAAGAGGCAGCATTCGGATGTTGTCGCTACTCGAAAATCAGATTCCGCTCCGCTCCAGTCTCGGCTGAAATTGTAGGCGATCCAGATCTCCAGGCAGGAACCAAGGCCTTCATGCAGATGTCTAACACATAGCACCGAATTTTTGGTCCGTATCTCATGACCGAGCTGCTTCTCGAGCTCTGAACATATTCCTTTGCTTGTGATTTGTAGCTGTACTTGAAAGGACTCTATAACCATTAATACCAACATACTGAGTCACTATCATGTTGTACTATTTATTACTCCCTAGACCTTTTCATTTTATTGAACACATTAGTTAACACTCAGTAAATAAACACATATACAGAGGGAAATGGGTTAGGAAATGGAGTGTTGTGAAATTATGTTCAGTCATTTAGCCAAAAGACTATAATAATATTTTTGATGTCAGCGCACCCAAACATAATTGGGTGTCAGCTTTGAATAAAAGATTCCAGCTATGAAAAATGATGGGTTCTCTGCAGAGGCCTGGCCTTTCTTCTGGCCTTTTTGAATGCTCAGGTCTTTTTCTATAATGCTCTCTTTTTCTCATTTTCTCAAATCAATCTGTGTATGATATTAGTGCTACTTGGATTTCCTGTAGGGTAGAGCTTTGATTTGAAATCTGACCTAAAAGGAAATTGAAAAAAAAAAAAAAAACCTAATGACCTATCCTTGAACCTAGCAGTTTATGGAAAAAAAAAAAAAAAAACCTTTGTGGAAACAACGGCTTACTTTAAAAACGAAAATGAAAAGTTCCTGGTTGGTTCCGTTGTGTGTAAGGATATGCCCAAAATATTTTTAGTTTTACATCATATAAAATAAAACATCATTATTTAATATCTGATTAGCTTAATTACTTGTTAAAAAGCAGCTTTATAGAAATCCAGATGTGGAGTTTGATCCTTTAAAGAGACCTGTTGGGGAAAATTCACCATTTAGTATTTTTTTTTACATGAGAAAAAAAACACACTTTGCTATTTTTTATTTATTTTTCCAGCTTAAACAAGCCGATTATATTTTCCCCCTAATGTGACCTCATATAACAACAACTCCTCCCCCCGTGTTGTTTGCTGTTCTCTGATGGTCATGTGTGGTTCGACAGTAGCTCATTTACACACTGAAACACGTCTTTGGAACAGGAGTGAAACACACTGAGTTTATAATATAATAGGTGGGAATACTATAATATATTCTAGTGTGATTATAGTATACTGTATAGTATAGAATATATAAGTCAAACAATACTACAGTAAATGTGCTGAAAAGATGTTCACTATGAACACTTATAGGTACTTGGGTACATGTCTAGTATCCAGATAAGACTCTTAAGAGAATAATTAGCATTATTGCAGGATAAAGTGAGTCACAAGTGCAAAAGCTCCAAGCAGACAAAGCGCTTCAGGATGAATCAGCCACACTAGCAGCACACTAGTCAGGATCAGGCGCTCATATCATGTCAGGCAATTAAAGTGCAGAGAGAAATCTCATGATTTTTCATGAACTTTTTTTTTTTGGAGATTCTCTTTAAAACAAGCAGAATAGCAAAACAAATATATGTTGGCTGCCATTTTTATTTTATTTTGTCCAGAAAGGAAAAGACCTTTTTTTTTTTTCCCATAGAGGGATCGCCACAGCAACCCTCCAAATTTATCTGGGTTTGGGACCGGCACTGCATCCAGTGGCTGGGAATTGAACCTGAGCCTTCCTCATGGCAGACCAGAAACCTATCACTGAGCCAATGCTCTCCAGAAAAGAAACAAGATTAGTACAATATTTGTATGCATGTACAGTATGTACTTAAGTTTAAATGTGTTTTTGTACACATTGCTGCTTAAGCAAAGTTAACCTGACAGTACAGTAAGCTATCATGCAGGATCTTTCCTTTGCAACATCAGTCTCTCTTCATAAAAGATAAAAATATATACTTGCAGATTAATATATCCAGAAATAAGTTTAGGCTTGTTAAAGTTATTCTTATTTGGCTCCATTGGAAAAATCTTTAAAAAATATTTTTTTTAAGCCAGCATGTCATCCTGCTTTGCCATTTTTCGAAAAAGAAGCATGCAGTGATCCATATTAGCAGTACATCAAGCACTAATGGAAGTGTTTAATCTATTTAGGTTTCTTTTTTTTCTTTTTTTTTAATCTACCAGCTGTCCAGTAATTGCTGATACACATCTTGGCCATTCAAGATTGTTAATTAAATTTACCCTTAAAATTAATCAAATATGATGGAAAACAAGCAAAGCATAAACGAAAGAGCTTTTGGTAATATTCATTATGAATATTTTAAAATAATGATATGCTGATCTATACTGATCGGCCATAAAACAAAATTGGCACTCCGACATTTCATACATCCGCCTTTATTTACACCTACTGTAAATTTAGGCATTTATCAGACAGTCTTATCCAAAACGTGCTTTGAGGTTTAGATAATTACACTGGGTTGCTACTGTAAGTAAGTCGAGCACAGTTGAGGATTTATTGTATTTTTTGGGAGGAGTGGTGGTTTAGTCTTTAATTATGGCTTTAAATATGTGGCGTCCAGTTCATCTCATTCAATTCATCCTCATTCTCTCTCTCTCTCTCTCTCTCTCTCTCTCAGAGCCACTCTTTTACAATCCTGGAATATAGCCGTGCCATCAGGGGTAAAAAAAAAAAAAGTAAGCCCTCCATAGATGGAATAACTTGGTCATTCAGTACATTTCAGGTAGTCAGCTGACTTAATTTTATTGCCACATAACGTTAGACCTCATCAGCTGAAGCAAGCCCAGATCATCACACTCATCAGACCACACAAGCTATATTACTGATTAAAAGAAGTGCAATATTTATGTTCGCTAACAACCTAAAGCCTTTTTTTCAATGATTCTCTCCAAGTGGTTTTCACACAGCTGTTTAGTCCCAATCCTGTAAATCCTCATTACATTGTGCATGGTGAAGTGCTTCTACTTTCAATATTAAACACAGCTGTAGTTTCCTTTTTTTATCAATGCAACTTCACCAGTTTTTCAACTTCACTAATTTTCTTTGATTTTTCATTTTTCTTCTTTGAAGTTGAAGTTCTCAGTCTAATTTTAGTGATTTAAATGTTTTCTTTGCTTGATGCAGTGAAATAAGACCCTTATGCACCAGCACCTTTTTTAAGCCGTTTTTTAAAGTTATTGTAGGTTCTGGTGCAAGCTAAGGATTCAGTTTAAATTTGCTCATATAATTGAATAAAATCTAATATTTCGATTTTTCCGGCATACCAGTATTCTCACTTGGTGCCTCGACATCAAAAATCATGTCCGCCCCGTCCACTTAATAAAACTGCTGCTACCACTAAGAGCTAAAGCCTCCGTTGCGCCACACTTTATTTTAGTTTTATTACGTTATCTTGATATTAATAATACATAATATTTTACTGAATTTCAACTTGTACTTTGAGTTTGAGGTTGGTTCACAGTGAGAGAATCTGAGACACACAGCCTCTCTTGGCCTCTCCCTTCCTCTCTGACTGTGTGATCCTATGCTCAGTTAGACAAGTGTACCGTTTTAATATTGCAGCTCCTTTTAACTCCTTGCTAAGGACGTTAGCGACTTTTTGTAGCGCCAAGACCAGCGTAATTAACTAAGAGACTGGTATAATTACAGCTGGGGGAAATTGGTTTTTATTGGCTTTCACTGCTGTGTTCATGCTTCATTAGAGGAAGGCCATTAAGGCCTGTTGCTCATGCAGTCTCCTTTTTACACACACACGCATACACACACACACGCATACACACACACACACACACACACACACACAATTGCTCTGCAGTG